>PVIW01000878.1:0-74548 GCA_004026585.1 Noctilio leporinus | reverse complement strand
ATCAGAATGGCAATCATCAGCAAATCAACAAACAACAAGTGTTAGCGAGGATGTGGGGCAAAGGGAACCCTCGTACACTGTTGGTGGGAATGTAGGCTGGTGCAGCCACTGTGGAAAACAGTATGGGGTTTCCTTAAAAAACTAAAAATGGAACTGCCTTTTGATCCAGCAATTCCATTACCTGGACTATACCCAAAGAACCCTGAAACACCAATTCATAGGAACCTATATACACCTATGGTCATAGCAGCACTATTTATAATAGCCAAGTGCTGGAAACAGCCTAAGTGCCCATCAGTGGATGATTGGATCAAAAAACTTTGGTACTTTTACACAATGGAATTCTATATAGCAGAAAGAAAGAAGGAACTCGTACCCTTTGCAACAACATGATGAAACTGGAGAGTATTACGCTTAGTGAAATAAGCCAGTCAGTGAAGGACAGGTATCATATGATCTCACCCATTACGGGACAATAATGAGCGAAACTAACAACAAGCAGAACAGAACCAAATATATGAATACAGTGAATAGGCCTTCAGTGGTCAGGGGGAAAGGGGTTGGGTGGAGGGGGAGGCAGAGGCAAGGAAGGGGAGCAGCTTAGACAAGAACCTAGTATAAAGGAACCATGGACATGGACAACAGGTGGGATTGACTTTGGGGGGAATGGGTGGGCGGGAATGGGGACAGAGAGGAGCAAAAAGGGGATGGATGTAATACAACAACAATAAAATTAAAAAAAAAAAAAAAAAAGAGCAAGTCCTAATGTGGGAACTACAACCTAGGGGCAAATTCACCATAATCAGTATCTCATGAAACTCTCAAGATTTATTTCTTCATGGGGTTAGATGAAAATAAGAATAGCCCTGTACAGTTTCTTGAAACTAAAAAGTATAAATAATGCAGAAAACAAAAATATTTTCTAAAATTTTTTACAAATTAGAAATATAAGAACTTCATATGCGTGTGTATATATATATATACATATGTATGTATATACATATATATATACACACACATAAATCTGTTACCTTATATAAATTATTCATTACCATGCTTAGTATAAAAGCTAAAAGACTGAACAAATGACAATTTTACTATAACTTATAAGAAAAAGGGCTTGAAGCATTAGAACTATTCAATGAAGTAGGCTAGGGAGATTTAAAGATACTCTTAAGAATAAAACCAAGTTTTAAAATGTCAAAATATTAAAGTTTAAATATTTGAATAATATTTGTGAAATTGCTGCACTGTAGAAAATATTTAAACAAAATTATAAAAAATTGAAAATGCAATTTTATTATTTTTTAAGATTTTATTATTTTTAGAGAAAGGGAAAGGGAGAGAGGCAGAGAGGGAGAGAGGCAAAGAGGGAGAGAGACATCAATGTAAGGTTACCTTTTTCACCTGCCTCCAGCTACAGACCTGGCTGGAGACCTGGCTTGCAACCTCATTATGTGCCCTGGCTGGGGAATTGAACCAGCGACCTTTGGGTTTGCAGGCCAGCACCTTATCCACTGTGCCACCAGCCAGGGCTGAAAATGCATGTTTTGACATCTATAATGTAACTCTGAAATTTACATCATTGGAATGTATATATTTGGAAATCATCACAAGCAAAAAATTAAAAATGTGGTATACTTTACAGATGCTTTAATATGTAATAATAAGCTTACCCACTTTGCTGAAAAAATGCTAAAATACAAAATAACACCCAAAGTAAGAAGCTAGTTAACAAATGAAGAAATGCATTGGCCTAATAACAAAGATGATATAAAAATCAATGTAATTTAAAAGAAAATAACTGGAAATTAAAATGATATTGCTGTACCATTTAGTCCATCAAGTTGCAATTGGTTTAATGAGAATTATTTATTTTTAATTTATTTTTAAGATTTCATTTATTCTTTTTAGAGAGAGGGGAAGGGAAAGAGGCAGAGAGGGAGAGAGACATTAATGTATGGTTGCCTTTCACCTGCCTCCAGCTGGGGACCTGTCTGGAGACCTGGCTTGCAACCTGGTTATGTGCCCTGACTGGGAATTGAACCAATGACCTTTGGGTTTGCAGGTCGTCACCTTATCCACTGTACCACCAGCCAGGGCTTTAATGAGAAGTATTACTGGTGGAACAGCACAGTGACAAGAGGTATTAAGTGATGCAAAAATCTTACACTGTCACTGATTAATGCTTCTGTTGAAGATGAGCTAAGACAGAACCAGCCCAGCTTCACCTTGAGCTGTAAATTTACTTAGCATCCATCCACTTTTCCTCAAGATTCTTTACAGATAAGATCTTCCAGCCTTATTATTCTATAAAATAACTTTATATTATTCTATAAAATAATTGAAGTGTGCATTCAAAGGCTTCTAGAATGTTATAGGATCTGCCAGGTTTGGCAAGTCACATCTGAAGAACAGCCATAGGCTGGCAACATGCCAGGGCAATAGATAATAAATGCCTTCTTCGAGACTGCTAATTTAAAAAATAACAGTGTAATGAAGGATAAGTTTGCCAGCCTTTTATCTTCTCTTCATCCACCCCACCCCAGCAAACAATTCCTTCTTAATGCAAGGTTCAGAAATCGGAAGACAGAGTATAAAATGGAGCTGAGTATAACATTCCACTACCTGTTTCCTGTTATTTATATACCTGGTTGACACAATGCTACAATATGAACATTCCAAAGCCAAATAGCTGAAAATTTTCTTTTGCATCTAAGTGATTGAATGACAATAATAAAGAAACTTCATTATTGTTTTAACTTTTACTTACAAAGAAAACGGAAGACTTCAAAACATACAAAATAATAATTTAAAAAGACAGTCAAGAAAAAAAAATTCACTTTGAAAATTTTACTGAATTTTATTTTCCATAATAACTGATACTTTCCTAATTAGAAGCCTCCCTCTTCAATAGTAACTAAAATTTAAATAGTATGAAGAAGTAGATTAATCTGAAAAGGTAAAAAGAAAAATAAGGGAAGAAAACAAAGAACAACAAGCAGAGAAAACGATCGACTGGATTTTAAGACATTAACTCATTCTCCATTTTTTCAATAAGTACAAATGACACTGAGTTCAAAAGGCCTCCTTATTCTGTCCATTTGTAGCTGCCTTAATTATCAACAGTATCTGAGAGACATACCTGTAAGCAAATCAATACCACTTAAATTATTTAATGTGATAATGAAAGATAAATTGGAATTTCTTTTTTCAAATTTATGTTCTCCAGAGATTCACTTATTGAAGACTCATATTATAATTGAAAATGAAGCATCTAAATATAACTCTTGAATTTTATTCTTTCTAATAATATTTCTTACACATAAGTTATCGATAAATGTGTTAATTAAAAAATAAGTTCATTTGATCTTCCTTCAAAATATTGTATTTTAACTTTCAATAAAATAGTTGTTAAAAAAATTCAACTCAGCACTTAGTCAAAAAAATCAATGTTTAAGTGTGTTCTAGAACCGATAAACATTTACTAAAGCATCCAATTTTATAGTGCTATAATATTGTAAAATGAGATAGATGAGTCCTCACTACTAAAAGATACTTAACACTTAAAACTATTTACAACGTAACTGATTCCATGACTATGTTATTATCTTTAAATGATTCTGCCCTCACTATTGCTTCAGTTTATTAACATTTCCTACATTATTTACTATATATTTTTTATTCATTTAATTCTGTTCTCACAGTTTAATATTAAATATTAACATTATTTCTTATACTTCTGAGATAAAAGATATTTTACATGAATCTCCTTAAGTTTATTTTTATCATCTTGACATATTCTGTATCTATATCAGTTTGTTATTTTTTTCTCCACATCATAGGAAAAGGATTTTTTATAGAGCTCTTTGTTTAATTTTGACAAGTTCTATAATTTTACACATACTCATCTTGTTCCATCAATTACCACACCCCCTTTCTCTTTTATTTTATTCATTTCTTTGTCACTGTATCTGTTTTATCATAGCTTTTGCCTCCCCTTCTCTATCCTCCCAAAAATCTGGCTATAAAAAGCTTGGGTTTCTTTATAGAAAGAAATCATTCCTGATCCAAAGTCCTATAAGTCATTTCAGTTAAGAAAGGAGAGATTAGTATTTATTGAAAGCAAGACGCCTATATTTTATAGATATAATGCTTCAAGTTTTATTGATAAGTTAATTAAGGTCTAGAGGGATAAGGGTTAATTGATTTGTCCAGAATCACAAGTACTTGGTAAGATTGGAATTAAATATGATTTCACCTGACTCAATGCCACATTGTCACATTTATCACTTTTATAATAGCAAGATTATTCCCTGTACTATCTTTTTACAATATATGCTCATGATTTTTGCAATCTGATTTCTCCCATATTTCTTTTTAAACTTCTTTCTTGAAGATAACAAAAGATATCTTGGTCACTAAATGCTATCATTTCTTCCAGCATCTTTTATTCTTTAAAAATTCTGGGAAATAAAACTTATGGCATTCTCCTCATTCTTATAATTGTATGTATTCTAAGCTTTCATGAGCCATACAAGGTCTGTCCCAAAAGCATCGGCCATACAAACTGTTTTAATTATATTGACATTGGCTCAATACTTTTGAGACAGACCTAGTATGTTCCTAATTCATTTTTACTATTTATGACTGATCTTTTCTCTTTCTTTGACTTCTCTTTTTCCCCCATCCTCATTGTCATTTCCTTCTCTATTCTATAATCTCTCACCTGGACTCCAACCATTATATCCCAAGTGAGCTATTAGAAGGGCTGAGAAACTGATAATTTTCTTTTTTTAATTTTATGAAAGGCCAAGGTTGATTCTGTCTGAAGAATAAGGTCTGTTTCATCAGCTAAATGACAAATGAACTGAGAAACTGAAATGAAAAAAATCTAATTTTAAAATACTTTTTGGAGAAAACATACCTACTGTTATTTATATTTAAAAATAAATAATAGTGATAAATGATATTCCAAATGCAAATCACCATGGATAGTTCAGCAAAGCAAAACACTTTATTAAAATAGTATTCAGTAGCTTATAGAATTGTTGGAATAAGGAAGTCAGCATGGAATGTGGACACAAAGGGATGCTAGGGAACCCAAACAGCCCATTCAAGAACAGACACTGGGCAGTAAGGAGTTTTACCCATATGCAAAAGGTTCTAGACAGCAGATTGATCCACCACTGCTCCTGACACTGGACCTAGGATACAATTGCTTATCATATGATTGTGTAATAATAGTCATTAAGAAACAAAGAAAATAGCTACAGTTGGTGTGGCTCAGTAGATTGAGCACCAGCCTGGAAACCAAAGGGTCGCTGGTTTAATTCCCACTCAGGGCACACGCCTGGGTTACAGGCCAGGTCCCAGGTAGGGGTGTGGGAGAGACAACCACACATTGATGTTTCCTTCCCTCTCTTTCTCCCTTTCTTCCCCCCTCTCTCTCTAAAAAAAAAAAAAAAAAAAAAATTACATTAATAAAATATTAAAAATGTTTAAAAAGGAAAATAAAATATTTAAAATGTACTGCTAGAGAGTGGTGAATGGAAGTGAGGGAGCAGGCAAAAGAGCTATGATAATAAATTCATTCTTATATAAAGTTTTATATTATTTCTAGATTAGATAAACCCCAAACAAAGCTTAATTAGGCAACATATCTGAGAAGTTAAAGGAATTCCATGGAATAAATTAAAAGAATGCTGAAAAAGTTATAACTGGAGATTGATAGTAGGCATGGGGAGGTTACAATGAGGAAATGTTTATTTTTACTATACAACTTTAGAGACAAGTACAAGTATTTCCTAAATTAAAACAAATTAAAATAAAACCTTTAAGCCATAAAAGTCTCTAGCATTAAATTAACTTTTTTTATTTTCAATAGAATCAATATATTTACTATAGTTGCCACATCTTTTTTTTTTTTTTTAATGAGAATGTTGCTCACTTAACTATTATAAGTACCATATGACCTGCAACATATACTCCAGTGCATCATTGTACTGCAGATACTCAAGCCAACACAACATCAGACCACTCACAAGAAGTAGTCAACAGTTCACGACTAATTCCTACACACAGGCCCAGGAGGTGGTGTGAGCCACATCTCCTTTTATGACTTTATGAAAAGATACCTATTCAATTGATGTTCTCATTTCCAATTAATATAAAAAAAAGCACTTACTAATATGATTTTAAAATTTGTTAATGATGGTAGCTAAAATTTTCTTATTTTTATCTTCCTAATTTAGTTGTTTTGCCTCTTCCTAATTTGTGTGTGTGTGTGTGTGTATAAACAATTTGCAATATGTGGAACTGCAGTCTCATAGAAATCTAGGGGACAATATATTGATGAAAATGTTGTTATCTCTTCCTCAAACAGGAAATTCTAGTCGAGAGAATAACATCTTTTTTTTTTTTTTTTCCCATTGGATTGGAGTGATCACTTTTTGTGTATGCATCAGAGACCCTTTGGACATTCTGAAAAATATCTTCAAAACTTTGTAAATCATACACTCACATCGGTAGAAAAGTTGTAGTTATACCTTTGCAAAGTCAATGAATTCATACACTTTCCTCTATATGTTCATGTTAATCAATTATCTTTTAGAAGCCATTATATTCAGATTGTGTCATTCCAACACCCATTTCATTCCATGTGTTTTCCAGATAGTTGGAGTTGAAATGAAAGTCAAATTAGATAGTTATTACCAAAACAATTGACCTACAAAGTACATTAAGATATTTAATCAGTAGTCAAAAGGCTTTTGGTTAAAATGTAAAATTGACTTGAACATTTTATTGTTTATTTATTTATTTTAAAGATTTTATTCATTATTTTCCGAGAGAAGGGCTAGGAGGGAAGGAAAGGAGAGAAGCATTAATGTATGGTTGCCTTTCACCTACCTCCAGCTAAGGACCTGGCTGGAGACCTGGCTTGCAATCTAGTTATGTGCCCTTACTGGGGAATCAAACCAGCAACCTTTGGTTCACAGACCAGTGCCTATTCACTGAGCCACACCAGCCAGAGCAACATCAACATTTAAACAATGAATTTCTTGAAAAGGATAGAACATTCATAACATAGAACTATCAGTCCATTTGGATGATGTTTGAATGAATCCACACAGGCCAGATTAGATGATCTGTATTTAAGAAATTTTCAAGACAAGGATTGTGAATTACAGGCACACTGTATTTTCACTTTCCTAAATTTTCTCTTGCTATTTTCTCTATCAAGAAGGCTCTTCTTCCAGTCTGGCAAATTCTTCAAAACAGTTTGACTGTTATTTTATCTGTGTAGCCGACCTATAAAATAATTTTATTTTCTCTGGTATATTTTTAGCTTTTTAAATTCATATTACCTTCTGAATTTTCAGATTTTAGTACTAGATATAGAGATAACTGATAGATGATAGATAGATTATAGATCATTGTTGAGCTATGTGTATATCAACACAACTGAAGAGCAGAAAGTGTGCTTTATTTATGAATTACTCATTCTTGATGCAAAATGTTTCATATAGCAGGTTAAATCATAATCTATCTACTTTAATGAAATTAAATGTAATTTGATTACAATGATATTAATGTTCCACCTGAACATTATTTAATGATATCACAAAAGTAATATTAAATATATGTCCATTTTAGTACATGTTACAAGTCATGAAAGTCTTGAAATGATGTCATGATTAAATAGAACAGGTATTTGATCAGTTTGACAGATTTTTCCTTAAATGAATACAACTTTGGTCTGATTTACCACCATTTACACATTAATTATGAAAATACTTTGGTAAATCTTGGTCTATTTTGAAGCATTGGTATATACATCATTGTATTTGATTTAATTGGTTTGATGTCCACAACAAGATTGTGTAACAGTGTGAGTAAAAAAATTATTTTCCCTGCTGACTGGGGTAGCTACCATGGAAAGCAATATGGAGTTACCTCAGAAATTTAAAATAGTACTTCCTTATGACCCAGCAATTCCACTTCTGGGAATTTATCCAAAGAAATCTGAAACACAATTTGAAAGAACATAAGCATCTCTATGTTCACTGCAGCATTATTTACAATTGCCAAGATATGAAAGCAGCCCAAGTGTCCATTAGGATATGAGTGGATAAAATAGCTGTGGTACATTTACATAATGGAATACAACTTGGCTATAAAGAAGAAGGAAATCTTACCCTTTGTGACAGCAGGGATAGACCTGGAGAAATAAGTCAGTCAAATAAAGACAAATATGTTATGATTTCACTCATATGTGGAATATAATGAGCAAAGTGAACTAACAAGAAAAATGGGGGCAGACTCATAGCAGGAATGGAGGATGACAGTTACGTGGGGTGACTGGAGAGGAGGATGGAGGGATGGAGCCAAAACAAAAAAAGAACTCATGGCTGTGGACAACAGTGTGATGATTGCAGGGTGGAGGGAAGAAGGTATAAGGGGGATAAATGGTGATGGAGAAAAATATAATAAAAGTATTAATCTATTCAAAACTATCTCCCCAATATATAAATCTAAAATCAAATAACTTTCTCAAACTTATAGAACAGACTAGTGGCAAAGTCACTCTATGTTCTCTATACTTTAGCATTCTGCCTTTCTTTGATTTGTAATATGCTAAAATAAGACTTGATTTTAATATATTTTTTCCAAAAGTTTTTCTTGTTTCTCAAATACTTCCATGGGAATAGTTAATCCTTGAGCAAGAATCAGAGTTAACAATAATAGTCAATCTATGAGGAAATAATAAATTCCTTTTAAATCATAATTTCCTTTACATATATTTACATTTCTTGAAAACAGGGAACAATCTTGCATTTGTTTCCTTAATGATAAATGCAGTGCTCGCTGCATATTGGTAACTGTTGTATTTCTTTTGAATAATTAGTAATTTTGAATACTTCCAAAACTCAGGTCCTTATTTGATCAAAATCTGATTTGTTTTTAAAGTTTCCTAAATGATTTTAACATGTAGTGAAGGTTGCATACCCTTCACATTTGTTGCAGCTGACAGAATAAAATAATGATTCTCAACCTTGGTTACATAATAGAATTACTTCAAGAACTTAAAAAAAAAAAAAAAAAAATCTCTACAGACTCCAATGCAGACCAATTACATCTAAAATCCCTGTAGTTTTAATGTTTCTCCAGTGAATCCAATGTACCTCTAAATTTGTGAACCAAAGTAATGGGGGGAGATTCCTCTTATTACTTTGAGTCACAATGATTTGAGTACATATTTCATACTAAATTATGTCACTTGATGAATAAAGCTTATATAGTTTAGCAAAATAGCTGCAAGTATGACATGGACAGTATACATGCTCTTAAGAAAACTCCAATTATGTTTTTGCCTGTTGAGATGCACTCACTAAGTCATCCATTGTCTGGATATATGTTCGTTTCAAGAGCTAGTTCATTCTGTCTTACCAGCTCCATAATACTTTGCAGAGACACTGCTAGTGTGGAAGTGCAGACTAATTAATTAGCTCAGTTGGACCCAGAACACTACAAGCTGCTACTCCATTTACCTTTTGCACTGCTTATTCAAGCTAAGCCGTCATCCTAAGTATAATGTGTTATGTGCAATGCTACAGCTAAGCGGTGTCCACATCTAGTATTCACCAGGCTAAATTATGCTGCCATTCCACGCTATCATTCTTCTGCATCATGAGGAGATTAATTTATTAAAACAGACACTTATGTGGGGGATGCCAACTATTTTTATAAAGAATAAACTGGAAACAGATCCCATAATTGCATGCTAGTCAACCAGTCAAGTCCATAAACAAAATCACTCACTTTTACCTTTAACTGCATTTATAGTTCTATCTGTTGACTGGGGGTCTTTTCTTCTGCTTAATTTTCCTTCTAATTCAATAATAGCAGTGTCTTTTCAGTTTAAACTTTCAGTTAAAACCTTAGAAATTGCTTAGGATGTTTCCATGCCTCATGCTTGCTTGCTTATCCTGAGAGTTAACCTTGAAATTCATTACTGGGACAATGAACATCCAGCCCAAATGATGTTGCTAATTAGCAGATTCAGATGTTGGTAAAGGTCATTTTTTCCTACTTTTTTTTACCTTTACTACTGCAATGACTTGAGGGAATTAGAGCATTTATTCCCAACAGAACCATGTCTTTTTTTTCCCATCACTTTCATTCACTATCAGTCTGTCCCCATTGGTTCTCTGTGTTCTTATTGTATGTATTGCAGATTAATTTTATCTGTTAATATAGACTCTACAAATTAAAGTTCTGACTTTTAAATAAACTGTGATAACTTTAGTTGTCTTATTTCCAATTTTCCTCCTGACACCACCCTGAGGTAATTATATATGCTCTATTTTAGAATACCCCTGGTTTTTTGTTTTTTTTTTTTTTTAATAACTGTTGTGCTTCTTTTTTAAAAAATTTTTTCTTTATAGATTTTATTTCATTATTTTAGAAAGAGGGGGAGGGAGAGAGGCATCAATGTATGGTTGTGTTTCATCTGCCTCCAGCCACAGACCTGACTGGAGACCCGGTTTGCAACTTGGTTATGTGCCCTGGCTGGGGAATGGAACCTGCGACCTTTGGGTTCGCAGGCCGGCGCCTTATCCACTGTGCTACCAGCCAGGGCTATCCACTGTGTTTTTATAACTGTGTTTGTCCCCCTTACCTCACTCTCTCCCTGCCCCTCCCCCCAGTTCTATTTCATACGCTTTCTGAGTCTTTCCAAAGCGGGTTATAACCTCGCTGTAAGTCAAGCCAAAACAGACATGGCTTCTCTGATTGAAGTGGGAAGTCTCGTAAGTACTCGTAACTGCAAGAACAAAGATTATTATGCAATCTCTTTAGAGACCTATTTTCTTCAACAAAAATAAATAATAATACTAAAAAAAAAAAAATATATATACAGCCCGCTCATTGAGGGCTTTCTATTTGCAAATGTAATCAAGGGATCAGCTGAAGGTTGTTTTAAGGTGGTCTAAATACAGGAGTCAGTCCCCTACTTTACCAGATTCTTAGAATGATGAGTCTTTTATGGGCCCTAAAAGTGTCTGTTAAGGGTATGGAAGAACCTCTTATTAAAAATAACTTTTTAAATAAGATATTAGGTTGACTTGAAGGTCTTTCTCCTAATTAACATGTTATATTGCAAGGACATTTGAGAACTTCATTTTATAACTTAATGCTATAATTCAACATTGATTTAGAAAATGATATGCTAGGTGTCAGTGGATATGCCAAAAAATTGAATATACAATTTTGGGATGAAGAATTGGTAAATTACGGGACAATATATGACTCATAAGGGTCAATTCTGGGAGTGATAATACATGTTTGATAACCATTCCTTCCTCTGAAGTCAAATTTCATCACCATCATTCCTTCTTGAGTTAATGTTTTCCAAGCACTTTAAAATTCACAAAAATATTTATTTCTAAACCTGCTTTTGCAGTCTGAATTCCTACTATTCCAACATTTAAATGTTTTAGTATTTTACATTATAATTGATTTTTATTGTAATTGGCTATCAGCCAAGACAAAGTACTCTTGGTGATGTCTATTTGTTTTCATGATCAGTGTTTGACATTTATTAAAAACATCCTGCAACCTTTCAGGAACCAGGTTAACTAAAACAGGCCTATTCAACATTTCCCCTATGCTGGATTCAACTGTGACTTTAAAACAATATGTTAGGATTCTAACCCTTAGAACCTGTGAATGTTACATTGTTTGGAGAAAAAAAAAAAAAACAAAAACGAAAAACAAAACCCTCTCTGCAGATGTAGGTCAATTAAGGGCATTGAGATGAGATCACTCTGAATTATACAAGTGGCCCCTAAATTCACACAAAGAAGAGACACATGGGAAGAAGGAGGACATGTGAAGATGGAGGCAGAGATGATAGTACCCACAGTCCAGGAGCGCGGGAAGCCAGCACAGGCTAGAAGAGACACAACAGGATTACCCACTCACGCCTCCAGAGGGGCGCGGTTGAGCTGACGCTTAGCATTTAGACTCTGGCTTCAGAACTCTGAGATACATTTCTGTTGTTTTAAGTGTCATGTTTACCATAATTTATTATGGAAGCCCTAGGAAAGTAATGTATTTTCCTGTTTCTTGATAATTTTATATATCAAATTCTATAATTCTGTGTTATTTAGTTTATAATAATGTAATTCTGTAGTTTCAATAACTATAGCTAAATATTAACAAAGCCATGTGGGAACAGGGCCTTTCTGAATTAAGAACTGACGCCTCATCTTAGAGAATAGGATCAGATTCAGGCTGACAGATGCTTTCATCAGGAACAGTGCGTAGGCAGGAAAAAGAATAGAGTTCGGGATGTGCAGGCAATTTGACACTCTTAGATAGTAAAATGGGAGATTAGAAGTGTCAGAATATGAGGACAGCAAGGCAATCATGTGACAGATGTGTGGAAATGAGTGCATCCTGTAATGGAAGGTCATAGTTCTCAAACAAGGCACTCTCAAACTGTTGGGACAAAAGCTGTAGGACACATGATAAGCACAATCTGTCCTCCAGGGATAATCATGTTTACTTAGGCATTTGAAGAAAATGAAATTGTGAATTTAGTGAGTTGAAAGACACTTAATGCAAAAGGATGTATGATGATGTAGGAAGTGCAATAACACTTTGTAAGAAATATGACATGAAACTTTATAAGTAACTGGTTGTATGTGAATGGAACTGAAAAGGTTTGAGTTAGGCTCCAGATTAGCATAGAAAAACTTTGCTCCCCTCTGCCATTACTGGAAACTCTTCAGGAGAAAACATTAAAAGGCATAAGTTGGGGGCAATAGAACTCATTAACAACAGCACTGACAATAACAGGTACCAATTATTAATCACTTACCACATGACATCCTATTTGGAATGCTAAAATAATATTTCTAATTTATTTTTACCTGAAGTTCATAGAACAGGTAGTGTTATACTTGATATTAAAGGGGAAATAGTTAATGCTTAGAGAGGTAAATCTCCATATAAAGGGACCACATTTGATCCCAGATATTAGGTTGACTTGAAGGTCTTTCTCCTAATTAACATGTTATATTGCAAGGACATTTGAGAACTTCATTTTATAACTTAATGCTATAATTCAACATTGATTTAGAAAATGATATGCTAGGTGTCAGTGGATATGCCAAAAAATTGAATTTATTGCCAGTGAAATCTTGTGTTAAATAAACTTAATGTTTCTCTCATGAAAGGGAGTAGTCATTCAACAGCTTAATACATGGGTGGGCAAGAATAGGTTTACAGTTGTGAGTACACAAAACAAAGACTTTATTCTTATATTGTTATTATGGATTATTGTATTATTTATTTGCATTACAACTGTGTACCTACTTTGGCCAACCCCTGTATTTATTTTATAAAGAGATGGAATGAATTTGATATTTTAAAATATATATGTACAAGTGCTGAACTTTTTTTGAGATTTTTAGGTCTATGTAATAGAATCAGAAAAGCTTTGTGAAGAAGAAGATATACAATTCCCTTCTTTTATTCTGGAAATTATTTAAATATTTTTGTTTTTGTTTTTTCTTTAGGCTAAGGGAAGAGAACCTGAAACTTATATGAGGGATAAACATTTTCCATCTTTGCATCTGTGGTAGATTTGTCTTAGTGGGACTCCAATAGGTGGGAAAGACTAGATCTTTTTCAATGGGGATTTTGTGGGATAACGGAAGCTATCCTGGCTTCAGGGTTTCTGGGAACCAGATTGTAAAAGACTGGGCCCAGGAGTCAAATATAAGTCTCATGCAGCAATTATAACTGTTCACAGTGTCATACTTCTCTTTTGATATCCACATCTTTAGTGAAGCCCTGTCAACTGTTAACCACTGCCCATGAATGTCATGAGAATTAGGGAAAGTTTGCATTCACCCTTAGTGGGAAACTATTCAGTTGGAGCAATTTCAAAAAAGCAGTTATTTTCTCATTTATTGTTCAAATGTCACCTTTACCTTGGGACAGGTTGTGTTTATTTTCTTAAAGTACTGCTATATAGCAAATTGCTGACAGTTATTGTCCTCAGAGAAAAGGTCAGCAAATTTAGAAATGCATAATTCATCATATATTCAATAACTTTTCAAAACTTTGCCACAAGATCATCAACTTACCACTGTACAATACAAACTGTTCATCAGTACTGTCTTTCTTTTATTATAAAATGTTGTAAAGAATGTTATATTTTAAGGTCTTATATGATAAAATTCACCATGTTGTAAATTTATATACCTCTTTATGTACATCTGAACTTGATTCTCACCTTCCTATCCAAGTATTCCTACCATATTTATTTTCTCCTTTGTTTTATAGAAAAGCTTTTCAAAAGAATTGTATACATTTACTGTTTCCAAGCTTTCTTCATTTTAATTCTCTAAAGCCAATATGTCAGGTTTTGGATCCCACCAAACTACTGAATATGCTTTCCTCATGGTCTTCATTAACCTTCAAATGGTTAAACCCTATGGTTATTTCTTAGTACCCATTTTATTTGACTTATCCACAGGATTATACACAATTGATTAACCTTTGCAGCTTGAAATACATTTTTCATTTAGGTTTCAGGAGACTGCACATTCTAAGCCTCATAAGTTTCTTTTTTTTTTCTTTTTCTCTGCTAGTATTTGTTTATCTCTCAAACCTCTGAACATTGGAATGATCTAGTCCTACCTCTTATTACTATGTTTACACTCACTCTCTTGATAAACCTATCCATGAGCATGGCTGTGGCTTTAAAATTGCACTCATATTTATGACTATTCAATGTGTAATTGCAGCCCAAAACCTTCATATATATATATATATATATATATATATATATATATATATATATATATATATATGTGTGTGTGTGTGTGTGTGTGTGTGTGAGTGAGAGAGAGAGAGAGAGAGAGAGAGAGAGAGAGCTTTTTGGCTAAGATCAAGTGTGGTACCTGTTCTTATCAGTTTTATATATAATGTATGTATACATTACATATATGTATATATACACACACACAGGGTGTGCATGATCAATTGGCAACAACTTTGCATCTCCTAATTTCACGTGCTTCTTTTAATTTTGAAAAACTATGTTTCTAAGGTTATGATTTAACATCATTGTTTCAGATATAAAGTATTAAATTCTGAAAGCAACTGTCATGTTGAAGGAATACGATGTTAGAGCAACCACAATTTCTGGACTGGGTGTAGGACAAATTGCTAAGGAAATTGTGGACTTCAGTAACATCCCTTGATGTACAGTTGACAACTTGTAGAAGGTGCATGATGCTGATCCTGATGTCACTACACCAACAAGGAAAATGCATAAGGTATGCAAGGATCATACAAAATCCAGGAGATCATCAATGAAGAACCAGGATGTTTCCCTTGATGTTTTGAGAGAAGTAGTTGTACCATGGATGAAACAAGTTGAAAGTAGACGTCATTTTATCTTCCAACAAGATGCACCAGCACATAATGCCAAAAAGGTGCAAGACTTTTTTAGTGTCAATGTTCCTGATCTGGTCAAAGGAAGTCTGGCCACGTAGTTCACCAAATGCAAATCCTTTAGACTATTATGCATGGAGCATTTGAAAGAGAGAAGTTAATAAACAACATCATTCCAATAAAGAGGCTGTTAAAGCTAAGATTGAAAACATTATGATGTCCATGGATAAAGAAAAGTTAATCAAAGTGTGCTCAAGATTCCCAAGTCTAATTGAGTCTATTATTGCAGCAAATGGAGACTTTTTTGAACAATGTAAAAAATAAATGACTATGTTTATGTATTTACATATAAGGATAAATTTATTTCAAAATATAACACTTTTGTGGTATGTTGATTATTCTACTAAAATTTTGCCAATTGATCATGTACATCCTTTGTGTGTGTGTATGTATTTATGTATATATATATAATTGCTTTTATTTAAAATGACATATATAAAGTGACATATATAAATATAAACTTATACAATTATAAACTCACACACACACATACAATTGTCTATTTGATAGTTCTACTTCAATATCGAATGGAAATCTTCAATTTCACATGTTGAAACTAAGCTTCTGGGCCCTTGCCAATGGCACAGGGGATAAGGTGCCAGCCTGAGAACCCAAAGATTGCTGGTTTGATTCCCAGCCAGGGCAACATAACCAGGTTGCAAGCTAGATCTCCAGTCAGATCCCTAGCTGGAGGCAGGTTAAAAGGCAACCATATATTGATATTTCTCTCTCTCTCTGCCTCTCTCCCTTCCCCTCTCTCTGAAAAATAATAGATAAAATCTTTTTACAAAGTTTAAAAAAGAAAGAAAGAAACTGAGCTTCTGTTCTCCCTTTACATTCCAAAACAGTACCTTTTTAGGTTATTGTACATTCTAGTTTATAGCAACCAGAATGTTCCAGTTATTTAGGCCAAAATGTTTGTTATTTAACATCTAAGTTAAAGGGCATAGAGTTTTAGTTTTACAAGATGAAAAGTTATAGAAATAATGTAACAATTTGACTATAATTGACATTATACAATACTATACTTAAAAAATTGTTAAAATGGTAAATTTTTATGTGTATTTCCCAACACTTAAAAATAATTTTTAAGAAGTGCAAAAAGTATGTCCAGAATTTGACCACTTCAAACTTTCACTCTCAATACACTAATCTAGACCACCATCACATGTTACTAGGATGTCTACAACAGCCTTCTAATAGGTGTTCCTGATTCTGCCCCATCCCCTTGCAAGTCTCCTTGTACAACAGCCTAAGTTA
The DNA here is from genome assembly GCA_004026585.1 of Noctilio leporinus. Taxonomy (NCBI): domain Eukaryota; kingdom Metazoa; phylum Chordata; class Mammalia; order Chiroptera; family Noctilionidae; genus Noctilio; species Noctilio leporinus. The sequence goes on along the minus strand of PVIW01000878.1, from coordinate 57,754 downwards.
TCTTATTAAAATATAAGTGAGATCAAGCCTTTGCTCTAATGATCTTCCCTCTCCCTTAGGATAGAAGCTAAAGTCAGTGGTGTGATCTGTAAGTTTCTAAGTGATCTGGCCTTATTACTTCTCTTACCTCACTTTCTGTGACTCACCATTTTACTCCCTCTGCTTCAGCTATACTTTTTGCTTATTTTTCTTGATTGTCTATAAGGCTAACTCCCTTATTTCCTAAGATCTTAAAACCCAGAGAGTTTCAGTGGCATGAGTTTTTTAATAAGTTTTTATAGCAGAGACCAATGTGAGTCAGTAGAGTGGAATCCAATTTTTTTTTATCATTTGCATTCCCTTGGGTAACAGAGAAGAAAAAAATGCAAATAGTACTTTTTAAAAATAGCTACCCAATTGTTCCCTTCCCATATGCTCCTACTGCAAATTAATATTGACACTTCTCCACACAAGAGGAGACCTATGTTCTCTTCCTTTGAATTTGGGTGTGCTGATAAGTATGAAATAAGTGACACAATGTGACTTTCAAAGTTAGAACTAGTTCACTTGGAATGCTCTAACATCTGTGTCACAAGAAAGTGCAGGCCACATAAGGAGATAATGTATTGGTTTTCTGCACAAAGTTTTGGATGAGTTTTCAAATAACAGCCAGTGCTGACTAGACAAGCTAATGAAGAGGTCTTCACATGATAATATCTCAGCCAGAGAATCATCCCCAGCCTTCTAGTACTGTCACCTCAAGGCACAGATAAAACAAAGCATAAACAAGCCATCCCTGAAACTCCTTGTCTGTATTTCTAATCTATAGACTCATGAGTGTAATAAAATTGTTTCACACCATTACATTTGGGGGTGATTTGTTGTGCAGCAATAGATAATTGTAATATAGCTAGAATCTAAAGAAGGCACATTGCCTTTTAATCATTTGGCTGTGATCACAACATTGCTATCATCATTTTGGGGGGTCAAAATCAGTCATTTGGCCCCATTTAACTGCACAGGTTCCAGCCACATTGGAAATTTGGAAGATGGAGTCTCATGGTATGGCTTAAAAATGTGAAGATATTATTAGGTATTCATTATCAATCTTGGCCAGAGCCTTTCACTATTTGCTATGCTGTATGTTATTTATTTATCTCTATTATAACTCTTAAACTGGAAAATAAGTTGCTTAGGGATATTTTTTTCTGATTTTCCTGCATTTTTTCTGGCACATAATGAGTGGATATCAAATGATTATTAAATAGAAGGAAATTCATGATGCAAAAGTTTGATTTTGAATGATAAAAGTGACTTGGTTTCTGAATGATGCATTACCTATCAACTTGCCCTTGATCCCCCTTTATAACTCAGTAAAGGTAACCACTAATCTCAGTTACATTTACAGAGCTTTCACTTATAATATTACTTTTATTTAAATTGACATTAATTCTTAGCAACATTTTATCTTTTGTACATCTCCTTCAGTGGCTAGACAAGAACATATATCTTCATGTATTTTCTTAATAAAAAATAACCCAACAAATATAAGGTGAGCTATGTTATATAAAAAGCATAATTAATCTTCCACAATGTAAATTTTCTGTGTTTTTCAGAAATTAAGTAACAAATTCTATAGTTATTCCAACAGTATTTGCTAATTAAAACAAACAAACAAACATTTTGGCCCTGGCTGGTAGCACAGTGGATAAGGGTCTAGCCTGCAAACCCAAAGGTCCCTGGTTCAATTCCCCAGCCCGGGGACATAACCACATGGCAAGCCAGGTCTCCAGCCAGGTCTCCAGCCAGGTCCGTAGCTGGAGGAAGATGAAAGACAACCATACATTGATGTCTCTCTCTCTCTCTCTCTCTCCCTTCCTCTCTTTCTGGAAATAATACATAAAATCTTAAAAATATATATATAAAAAAAAATTTGTGCGGCTTTCTAAATACTGAGTTTTTAAACATCTTTATAATGTGATTAATAGCTCAAGAAACAACATGCAACTTTGGAGTATTTTATTATAAGTGGTTCCTAGTCTAGCACAATGTAGAATATTTTATTATTGTCAAAGGTAATTTTTATTAATATAGTCATTATAAATTTATTTTAAATGGTCTCCTTGAAAATTACGTATATTCTTAATTAATATTTTTATAAGATGGGATTACATTGTAATTATTTTTTATTAATGTGGTAACAAAGACCAAGAATTTTTAGTTTTTCTTTATTTTCTTCTTCTTTGCTAGCAGTTGTAATAATAATTTGATCTTTAATTCATAGTTTCTTTGTAAGAATAGTTTTAATTTACCTATTTATATTGTGAAGGACAGTTTAGTTAAAGCAGTATTTAATCCATTAGTATTTTTTCTAGTTAAAAAATTTTTATTCATTGTTTTTAGAGAAAGGGGAAGGGAAAAAGACAGAGAGGGAGAGAGACATCAATGTATGATTGTCTTTCACCTTCCTCCAGCTACAGACCTGGCTTACAACGTGGCTTACAACCTGGTTATGTGCCCTGGCTGGGAATCTAACCAGTGACCTTTGGGTTTCCAGGCCAGCACCTTATCCAATATGCTACCAGCCAGGGCCCATTAGTATTTTTAAGTGGGCACCATTAAACTGCAAGTTATTGAAAATTATTTGTCTTGTGTTTATAAGCATGATACTCCCATTTTCTTGATGATTATTAGTCAGAAACCAATTTCAATCCCTGGATGACAACCATAGTAATTTGCCTTTTGGTACTTCAATTCATATGTGCCGTCACATTTTCCAAGAATGGACTAGGCCATTTTAAGGGCTCATCTTATTAGACCAGATCTACCTGGGTAATCTATCTCCTTATTAATGAACTTAAAGTCAATTGATAGGAGCCTAATACATGAGTAATACTCCATCCAGTGCAGAGGTCTCCCCCACATTCAAAGGAGAGAATTATCCAAAGCACATATACCAGAAGACTTCTACCTACCAAAATGACAAAAAAAAAAAAAAAAAAAAACGTCTGAGGGGAGCAGCACAGTTGCCTCCTTAGTGTAATGGAGTTACACTCTTGAGAAATATCAGGGATTATATGTGACCTGTGACTGAGTAAAGATACTAGCATGAATCCATCTTAATTATAGGCAAAACAATACAAACAGAAGCTCTCATAGTTTGCTCTCATATAAAATTGACCATCCTCTATATATCCTCGCCTATTTTCACTTTATTTATATTCCAAGCACATAATGTATGTATATACAGATCAATAACTGAGAATTGTGTTGGTGGATGTGGATTTCAGGGTCTCATTGCCTATAAATACAAGCATGTTGGATGGGTCTAGTATGTTGTACCTGAACAGTGCCTAGGGTATGTTAAGTACTCAATAGAAAGTAATTGAATCAATGACTAAGGAATTGAGGTGGTTGTGAGAAAATGCTTATCTTAAGAAGAACACAGTAGTGGCTATAAGCTTAGGGCCAAACCAAGGACTTGTGTATTAAAAGAAATTCAACATTAGAGACTTGCACAGAAGCACATCATTCACAGCTTCATTAGATATTCCTCCCACTCCTCTCATCCTCTATTTGGGGAGTGGTGGGGGCAGGGGTTAGTTAAATGAACAAGGAAAAACAGTGTAAGGCACAAAAACCAGAGGACAGAATTATTTTGTGGTCAATGAAATTTTCTATAGTATTCACTAAGATGAGTCCCAAAGGATCACAAAGAGTAGAGGTATATAGGCAAAACTCAGGGACTAGAGCAATCCAAGCCAGAATAAAGTGAGGGCATTTCACATCACAGAACCAGCTTCTGAAGCTAGAGAAAAGGATGATAGAGGGAACTCTTTATCTAATAACTTTTAAAAAGAGTTAGGAGAGAATTGAGGTAGTCAGGTCTCCCCTGGTTCTGAGTTTATACAGAAACTAACCCTAAGAGAGTACTGTTATTATGAATCATTGGGCTCCCCTTCTCACCTTCTTGCTGCTGAAGCCTGGCAGTACAGCTAGAAAGATAAATAACTGGCTGTATAAAAGTGACCTTCTCTAGTCACCTCTGAGCATGAGTTAAAGCCTTCTGCACCTTTCAGACTATAATCATTTTGTTTTATTAGAACAAAAACTAAGAGGGAAGATATTTTTCATTGGGGTTATGTCCTTCACAGGCCAGCAACTATTTATCCTCTTATAATATATCCTCTTATATAAAGACAATTCATAATTTTCAGGCTTGATATATATATATATATTTTTTCAATGATGCAGTATTGCATTGCTAATGTATAGTTTATACACTTTTCTTTTCTAAGCACTAAAGTTACCATCATGTAGGTTAGACATTTTTCATGTTATAACATGTTGTGGAGTCCATGGTAATATCTCACATGAAATAAATTTCAGATGCATTGATATGTGCTATTGTAAACAAGGAAGTTAAAATTGTTTCAACAAAGCACTAACAGTGGAACTAAAGACTAAATGTAGACATTTAGTGATAGAAACACAAAAACAATGAAAGTTTGTTTTATTGAGGACACCATTTTAAAAAAATTCAAAATCTTAGCCTACTTGGGGGCAAATTTAAATTTTAAGTTTTAGAAGGAATTGTGATGAGTGCCTTTATTGTTTTGCTACTCTGAAGAAAAATTAAGTTCTGTTATACCAAACAGGAAAAAAAACCCTGAGAAATAGTGTAAATTGTTTTAATTTATAATTCTTATGGTCACTTCTGTGTCCTTGAAATCTGCGACACTTTTGATTGTCACTTAATTAACTCTTTTTCTCCTTCCACCTGTAGTTGTAACTATATTTGTATGCTTGTAAAAGGCCATGTTTTTTCCCCCTGATATAAATTGCCTGCTTATAAATCCTACACATGTAATGAAGCTAGATAAAGTGAAGAACAAGTTTATCTACCCAGAGGTACAATTACAAGAGGATAAAGCAGACTTGAGAATGTTTATTTCATTTGGTGCATTTGGCAGAATTACAATTCATCTCGCTATATATTATTTATTACTCCCTGATCGCACAGCGGAGACTGTGGCATTTATTACCACTCAGAACATGATTTATAGAAGATGTTGATGAACTATAGTGTATGTAGAATGCCAAATTTCAAATTTCCATCTATTGGGTTACACAATAAAGCACTTAATTGAAAGACCCCTGGCTGCCTAGGAAAATTGTGAGGCAACCAAGAAATATAATGGAACTATCCTTTACCCTCTCATTGTAGTTCAAGGCCCTAGAATTTTGGAACAAATTTACTAAAATGTTCCCTAAAGGCAAAGATCAGAGGTTTCTAGGGTCACTTCTAATTTAGAAGTTATCTCTATTAAAATATGTCTTTGCCAGATAATCTGATTTTTAGATTTCAGATTTTGTTAATACAGAACATCAGGCAGTGAGGTGGTCAATTCTGTTGAGTCTGGAATCAAGATTTTGTATTTGAATATGGCTTTATGATGTTCTGAACATCACTTTGTCATGTGCTGAACTTCTCAACTGTTAAATTGAGGTAATAAAACCATTGATAGAATTATTTGGAAGATTAACAATATATGTAAAGCTCTTTGATCAGTGCCTGGTAAAGAGTATATGTTCAATAAATGTGAACTTATTATTTTCAGCAAAAAGAAAAAAAAACTTTCATTTATTTTGAATTGTTTGCATCTTTGTGTCCAACCAAATGTCTCAATTTTTCACAGTCTTCAAGCCAGCACAGCACCAAATCTGTTACCTTATGCCCTGATAGTGGTTTGAAATATTCCCTTTCTTTTCCTTCACCTTGAGATTTTTAAGACTGCTGACTCTATGAAAGCGCGGTCATATTTATTCTGTGAAAGCTGCTTTCCACTACTGTTAGAGTACTGAGTTCTTTTTCTTGTGTTACTGCAAGAAATTACAAGGTGGCTTGGAGTAATGAGAACAAAGGCTTTGGAAATAGACTAACTTAAGTCTAAAACTTGATTGGATCCCTGGCTGGAGTGGCTCAGTGGATTGAGCACCAGCCTGTGAACCAACGGGTCATCAGTTCAATTCCCAGTTGGAGCACATGCCTGGGTTTTGGGCCAGGTCCCTAGTTGAGTGTATGAAAGAGACAACCACACATTGATGTTTCTCTCCCTCTCTTTTTCCTTCCCTTTCCCTCTCTCTAAAAATAAATAAAGAAAATCTTTAAAATAAATAAATAAAAGTTTACTTGAAGTTAATACTGTGACCTTGTGGAATTGCTTAATTTTGAGCCTCAGTTTCCACATCTATAAGATGCACTTTTTTTTTTTTTTTTTTTTACTTAAATGAACAAAGATACCTGTGAGAGTAGCTGATACATATTAAATACTCAGTGAATAGTTTTCTTTCTAGTTACATTTTCCCCCTGGCCTTCATTGCTACATTTGAACAATCATTTACATTCTCCATGAAGTTCTCAGTATCTTTCATCTTACAACATGGACATTGATTTCCTTCAGATGTGTTGAATGCTTTTTACATGGCTCCCTTCTATGACTTTAATTTTGATTTTAAGCTTTTCTTTCAGATTTCTTAGCAAACTCACAAAAATTCTCTAATACTCTTCACATGGATTTTATTTGTCTTATATGGCAGCAGGATCCAAGACTTTGCAAATGATTCCATAATCTACACCATTAATCTAGAACCTCTATAGAGATTCTGATACCGACAGCCTGGCCAACAGTGAGGACACAGAAGAGGCCACACAATGGGATCAGAAACCACCAGAGGCAGTAGGCAAGTAAGTGCACAAGTTGCCCAGGGAAACAAATTGACGCCCTGTGAATGCTCTAGTAGAGCATCCTGCTACTGATGTCAAACCCTCCATCTCTAGGCAAGATGGCAACAGGAGGAAGTATTGCGCTGAGCACACATAAGGCTAATAAAATAATTAGATAGGGAGAAAAGTCCTGCTACTTCCTTCTAGTACCTGATTGGGGGTGGGACGAGGGGAAGGCAGGCACATGGGCCATGGAAGTCAGAATGCCAGCAAGGGGAGATGCAGTATGGGAGAAACCTGTCAGTCTACCCGGCGGAAAGTAGGGATTGGTTGGGCAGGAGAAGCAGGGTGGGGGCGGCAAACTTTCCCAGTGCACGCACAAAATTTGAGCTGATAAAGCACCTGGCCCAGCCATCACAGGAAAATAAATCTAAACCCAAGGGCAGGAAGGGTAAAGGCTCTTGCCCATTTCAGGAACGGCCTGTGACTTTGCAGGACCTTCTAGCCATAGATGTCATGTGGCCAATGGTGGCACCACCCCCACATATCAGTTCCGAGGAGAAGGCCTGAGGCCTGACTGGGAGAAAAACTGAGCTACCTGAATGACCACTCGGGGGCCACCTGGGGATCCTAAGGTTGGTACTTGGAATGACAGAAAGAACTCTAGACACCAACTTTGGTTTTTGTGTGGCTACATGTAGCTGGATGCTCCGCTGGGCTTCCTGGAAGGGATGGCCTTTGAGATATTCTCCCAGATTGTGCAGCACTTGAATAAACACCTCTTCTTTTCTCACCATCCTCTGCCTCCAGAATTTGGCGATTTGTGGCAATAGGCAGCTAAATCTCCACTTTGGTCTGGTAACATTTCTAACATCTTAACAGGTGTCTCTGCAATCATAATTTTGGCCATGTTAATTTCCTAAATACCATATAGTAATAATATCAAAATTTTAAGCATTTAAACATTTTAAAATGTTGCTTTATGTTTCCTTTTCACAATATATTTCTTATGATCTGTTCCTTTACATCCTATAAATTTTTTTTTATGTTAATAGTTTAAATCCAATTGATTCAAACTTGTAAAGGCTTAATTTACTTATCCTGATATTACTTTAAAACAAACAAAAATGAAAAGTCATAAATGTACTCTTTGGCATCAGCAAGCACCCTCTTCCTCTAGCTCTACAAACTTGACTTGCCTATTTTCAAACAATAGTGCTTAGCCATTGTAGACATATACCCTCACCTCAATCTTCAGAACACCTTGCTATGTAACAATACAAAGATGTGATAGTTTCCACCAATGAAACATCATCCTCACCCCATCCGACCTCTTTTTCCTAGCTATTTCAGGGTAGTTATCATTAACTTCTGTGCTTTCTAGTGTCTTGACTAGACTTCTAAGTTCCTTGAGGATTCAGTCTTAACTACTTTTTTAATCAATAGACTGTAATAGAGAGAACATTGGTTTTGGTATCTGGCAGACCTAAATCCAAATATCTGCCCTGTTACTTAAAAGTTTTAACACTAAAGTTACTTTTCCTTTTTAACATTATTTTCTTTACCTATAACTCTTTATCAGCCTGAAAGGACACACAGAAAGTAATAAGTAATTGATGCTTACCTCTTCTTTACCACTTTTCCTTTCCACGGTTTTAATCCCTGGATTGTTTGGAATGTGCCTTAACTATAGTGAGCACTCAATATGTTCTCAGAGCAAGAATAAGTTATAAATATACTATAACTATAGCATATTATTTCAAACTTATATATACTATGATGTTAAGTTATTATTTAATATTAATTTCATGTTTTTAATATGCAGCATTAATTTAGATAATAATTTTATAATTTTTTTATAATTTAATTTTTTAAGTGACCAAAAATTTTACATATACATACTTTAATTTTTCATAGGCAATCAAAGGTATTTCTAAAATTACATTAAAAATAAAAAAGGGATTAGCTTGGGAATACTTTTAAGTGGAAATTTTCTACTAAGGTGATCCAAATGCTATAATTTAAAATTCTTAGGTCTTTTCTGCAAATTACCATACTTTAATTGAAATAATAATCCTTCTAGAAAATTACTGCGTTATTCATTTTTGTACCAGCTGCTATAAGGCAGCCTGTTTATAGAAAATTTGCAAAGATTAGATATATATTTCACTCAAATAGATGATAAATTTTCTCCACTACTGGGAAGATTTTCTAGGAATATATCCATTACAAAATTTGATATTATAGAAGATAAAAATGTCTTAATCCAATCACACTCCCAGATAAAATATAATATCTTTCTTTTTGTCTGTCTCTCTCACACACACAGACACATGCATCGTGTCAGTTAGATCATAAACAATTATATCAAATTTTTAAGAAACATAATTTTCAGACCTAATGTATCTTTCAAAAAAATAGTGTATATTAGGAATTTTTGCCTGAGAAGAAAATTCTATCACTGAAATATAGGGAAAGGCAGATTTGGAACACTCCTTTCTTCAGGAAAAATAAATGGAAACTCTACTTTTAATATGTTAGAAATTAAGAATAATTTGACATCAAGCTTTATAAAATTTAGTGTGGTATAGAATGATTCAACATTGCATTTAGCCTAATAAAGTAAGAATGCTTGTTTGAATCCTGCCTTATTTTATCAATAGAATTATTGTAATATAAAGCATAAACTGACTGACACTATTTAATTAAGTGGAAGAAAAATCAGTTTCTTGAAGGGATAAAGGTGGCTGAAATGATAAAAAGCAAGAGTCTAACAGCCAGATACAGGAAGGATAAGAAACAAGGCAACATTGTTGAGCTTAGCAGCAAGAACTCATTAATACACATTCACTGTTGTAAAACTACTTTTGCCATAATTTACCTTGTTGGATAATGTCTGCTTCCCTACATTGTTGTCTTGCTTTTATTCACACCTGTTGCCTTTAATGTACATGATATTTGCCTTCTGGAAATTATCTAGTGAAAGAGTTTAGGAAGAAGGAAGCAACTTTACTTAGGCCATATTTCCAGTTACATTCTTTAACACATGGATTTGAGAGTACTGTTCTGAGAATATGGAAAACTGTTAAAGAGTATTTTGATTTCACAATTATTACCACTTTGGTTGTGATTTTTTAGGGAAAACCACAGAAAACATGAGTTCAACCAAGATAAAAGGATTTTAAAACAGAAAAATAAATGAAACTAGGGAACTAATTACAGACATTCATGGGAGGGGGGGTAATATGCAAACATAAAAGAAGAGTAAGTGTGCAAGTTAACAATAATAACTACATCACATGAAGTTTATAACATTTGTATAAGTAAACTACATAAAAACAATAACTGAAAGAGCAGAAGTGGATTCATATAGTTAAAAGTCATAGTTTTGTGTTTTCTGTGATGTGGCAAAAATACTAATTTAAGGACAGTTACAAGTCTTAACAACGTACATCAAGAATATATATGCACTAAATCTCTAAGATAACCACTAAAGGTACAATAAAACTTAATACAGAAGGTAAAAGGGAACAACAAAAGTAATTACTGCACAGAAGTCAGAAAAATAAGAAAGAAACAAGAATATATGGGACAATGAAAAAGACATATAGCAAATGGGTTTTCTTAATGGTTCACAAAAAACTATTTTAAATAATTTAAAAAAACAGATTCATATTAAGAATATGGAGAAAGTGCCAGGATTGAAAAAGATATATCATGCAAACTGAGGAAGCCTCTAGCAAAGCAATTTGGGCATGAAGTTTGCAAAGTTCTAGCCTCAGGTACACAGAGGAAAGAAAGGTCAAGTTACAGCTGAGAAGTAACAGTAAAAAAAAATAGCAAATAATCCACAAGAGTTGTTGTGAGTGAGCATAAAATGAGATAATGCATTTGAGACTTGGCCAGTGTTTGAAACACTTTTACATAAACTCACATATAAGATTACTAGTTATTTATAATGTTATAAACAGGACCTAAGGAACATCAGATGTATTTCTGACTAAAACATTTGGGTAGGTAAAATACATTAATTTGAGTATGTAGATATATTTACGTGTTTTTCCCATATATAACAAATAGCAGTGGCAATCATATTAGAAAAAAATTTCATGGGCCAAATCATTTACCAAAAGACAAAGTGAGGTAATAAATTTATTAGTTTCTTTCATGAGGGACTCTAATATATTAAACCTCCACTCCAGCAACAATTATCATTCTAATTGTTTTAGAAATGGTAGTCTGTTAGAATCAATTCAGCTTTGATCAATGGTTTTGCAATACTTCTAACCCTTGAAAATAAAAGATGTTGAAAGATGCTGATGGTTTTCAAATTCAGAATTATAATAAATACCAAAAGAATTTTACATATAGAGAAGGCTATTATATCAGTCAGTTTGAGATTTGTTATGATAATAAACAGCTTCCAAATCTAAATGACTTATAATTTATATTTCTTGTTCATATTAATGCTCCTTTTAGGTTTATTGTAAATCTTCTCTAACTAGTACTCAGGATAAGGGCTGAGCCTTACCTGGGATATCCTCATAATATAGTAGAGCAAAAGAAAACTCTTAAGACTTTGTCCAGAAAATAGTACAGGTTAGTCTTTTTCATATTTTATAAGTCAAATCAAGTCATACAGTCAAGTTTGATATCTGTGGAGCAGTGAATTATAATTGTTAAATAAGGAGAGGCAATGGCTTTTTTGAACAGTGTTAAAATCTACTACATTTACTATGGAATAGAACCCAGACAATTTGTAATTGTGTTACCAAACTATGACCTCAAGTTAGTTGAGAGGTAAGTCATTGAGAATTTGGTACAAACTTCATGGATATGTTATAGATTCAAACATATTTGTTTCCCAGGAAATTGTTCAGGAAGACACACAGTTTTCTTGAGGATTTTCAAAAATAATGCATAGAACAAGGAACTCAGAGAAAACTAAAATTGAGATTTAAAAAAAGTATGCATAGTTTGAATGGAATGAAAATTTATGAAGAAAATGACATAAAGGGTCGTTTTAGAAAATTTGATTCTAGAAAAATAAAAATCAGAAAATATGAAAAGGTAACATAGGGGAAACTAAAAAAGCTATTTAAATTTTGGCTACAATAAAGGAGTAAAGAGATTCAATTCCATTGTCTTTAGTGTCTTCAGTTCCCAATGTTAAAAGATTTGTTGTAGAACCTGGGCAAACTCCAGATGATAATAGTAAAAATTGGCAGTAAAAATGAACAGGATTGAAAGTATTCTTTGGTTCCTGAAACAGATGGTTATATAAGAGAAGTTTGAAATGTTGATACCTCAATAAAAGCAACAGGAAGATAGGTTTTATTATCCAGTTGTAAAGATGGATGCAGGATAATGTTGGGTGCTGAAACATTTGGTATTCATGAGCCTCACCTACAGAAGACAGGAAACAGACATGTTCTAGTTGTGGCTGAGGAACATTAGAATGTGTTATATTCTTGGGATCCTGCATTTTTAGGAGCTTTGTTTATGGAAGGGGATTTATAATTACAAAATATTTTGTGGAACTTATTCTCAAAATAAACCATAATGATTCTCATCTTCTTTGGTTAGTACACACATTCATGAAATAGTAAATCCTAACAAAAATGCTGAAGCAATAGCAATGGGGGTAACTGTTTGGGCACTATTGAAACAGAAAACTGCAAGTAAAACTTAAATATTGACAAATGGAGCCAGGAAACTGAGATTTATTTTAAATAATCCCAGGGAAGCAATCAGAGCAAAATGTGGCAGCATGGGATCTAGAGTGCTCAAGGCTGACTGAAGGGTAATGCAAAAGAGAAAGGTCAAGAATCAAAGTTACACCCTCAGGCAAACCTGAAAACGCATGTCACAAAAATATTTCTCAGGAACAAGTAATGTGATAACTGCATTGTAATTATACATAATCATAATTTTTATTTTAAATAATACCCTTTCCTCTTTATTTTTTCCTTGGATAAACAAGATTCTAAAGATTGTGCTCTATCCTTCTAGACTTTAGACCATTGTCATACAAATATGTGCAATTTCCTAATATCCAAAAGATAGCTTTCTCTTTCTCTTCCATTTCTCCTTTCTACCTTTCTTCCAGCCTCTCTTCCTCTTCCTTTCTGTCTAAAAATGATCATATTTATTTAAAAATTAATATCACTTTTTATATTTGGCTTTAATAAAAATATAATTTAACCAATATACTTGTCTGACATGAATTACATGGAAATATGACTCCAGGACAATTGATATAGAAGTGGCTTATTGCCTTTAACAGCTGCATGGCATATTATAAATTTGCTAGAATTTATCCGACAATCCATTATAGAGGGTTATGTTAATTTTTCCATTAGTTTAGATCTTATTTTATACCATATAATAATATTTTATCCATTTCCTCATATAAGTCTTATTGCTTTCTTGTTAAATGACTTCTATGTGTTTTATAGCTTTTGGCAGTATTGTGAATGGAATATTTATTCATTTTCATTTATACCTGATAATGACTCCTATGGAAAAAAATTCTTATATATCATTAACTTACCAAAATAACTTATCAATATAGAATGTTTTATTATGTTGATAACCATATTATTTTCAAATAAGAGTAATTATAACATTTTAAATGAATATTTATCAATTATTTTATTTTTATTCTAATTTTTAGTATTCATGAACCTTACCTACAGAAGACAGAAAACAGATGTATACTAGAAAGAGCCAACAATGTTGAAACGTAATAGTAATAGTATCTTTTCTTGTTCCTAAAATTTAGCATGATACATTTAGAATAGCTTACCTTTCTAAATTGGTTTTTATGAAATATTTAGCCATATTTATGGTATTAGTTTCAAGCCTATTTTACTTCAATATTTATTGCAAGTAGGAGATATGCCATTATAAAAAATGAGCTATGTCTACTGCAATTTAATAAGGCTAAATTTTATAAGGTGATTTTTTTCTAGCATATATTATAAATATAAATATCATGTGTTTTATTTTTATTTTTTAGATTTTATTTATTTTTACAGACAGGAGAAGAGAGGGAAAAAGAGAGGAAGGGAAACATTAATGTATGGTTGCCTCTTATGCACCCCTAACTGGGGACCTGGCTTGCAATCCAGGCATTTTTTCTGACAGGGAATCAAATTGGTGACCCTTTGGTTTGCTGGCACTCAATCCACTAAGTCACACCAGCCAGAGCCCATCTGTCCTTTTTGTTGATACAATGCATTATCTTAATATATTACTTGATATTGAACTATTTTTCATTCCTGAAATAAATGCTATTTTCCATAGTGTATTTTAGTAGTACCTGACCTAGGCTATTTATCACGTCCATCACAAACTGTCATTATAAATTAAAATGCAAAAAGTATTCATATTTTATCTCACCATTATTATTAAAACATATGACAAATACTTTATTTTAAAATATGTATTAGCATATTTGATATCATTTAATTAGTATAAAATTAATAATAATTCCATGGTACACATATATTACTTTGTACATTTATATTGATATTTAGAATTGAGATAGAGCTATATAATAAAACTGAATATTTTATGTTTGTTGAGAGCACTAAACAATTTTGTATGTTTAAAACACTTAGAATAATGACTGGGCATAGTAAACATTGAAATATGTTTGTTTGATCATTTTCTCCATAAGTATTCAGCTGTTTTGGTAGTGGCTAGACAGAGGCAGACCTTTGAGATTTACAATGAATAGAATTTTCCTAAGTGAGGAAAGGGTGGGACAATTTGAGAGTACCTGCAGGAAGGTGATTGTAAGTTTCTTTATGGAATTCAACTAATTTAATTGAATAGAATATTAAGAAAGAAAATAGATGATGGAGAGTGAAAAACTGTTACGATCAAAAGATTTGAGGGCCTTAATGGTATAAAGGAGTTTTGTATTCGTTGCAAATTAAGTTAAATTAAAACCTGTAAAGGAAGTGGGGGTTGTTAGACAGTGGGATTGCTCTAAATCAGCATTATGGCGGCAGTGTGCTTTTGGTGAGGATAAGGCATCACAACCCTAGTAGTAAATACTTGAGGCAAAATAGGATTCATGATCTTTGAAAGTGAGATGATCAATAAAGTCCAAATCCCAGAAAGCATATGAATCATCGTAGATTTTGAAATTACCAATAATCATACTGATAATTGATAATCATGTTGACTAATGATAGAGAAAAAGAGAGTGAATAGGTGCTAGCATACTTGATGAACAAGGGGAGCAATAGGGAAATAGATGGGAAAAGTGCCAGGAAAGGGCAGCATGGGGTATAGTTGGAAGCAATGGCCTCTAAATAGCAAAGGTCAATTTTATTATTTATATCTTCACTGACCTTATGTTTATTTTAACCCACTTAGTCACATTCTGCACATGGTACTTTAAAATATCTATAATCACATTTTTGTTAAGTCCTTGATGTATTTTTAGACATAATTTCTTTTTATGTGTTACTGCTATTATCGTTTGATATAAAATTATTTGTGACTTTCATTTCTTATTCCTAAATTGTACCTTTTATTATCACATAATGTTTTCCTGGGTCTCACATTCCTGCTTAATGCTTTGACTTGAAGTTTCACATTTTTTTGCTGTTATACTGCTACTTGGGTTATTTCCCAGTTTCTGAAATCTCTGTTGATCTCTTTAACCATTTTTACACCTTCATTTTACATTTTTGTTGTATTTTTTTCTTAAAAAATACAGCTGGAATTAATTTCTACCCTCTAATGCAGTCATTTATTTTAAAGAAATATTCAGTCTATTCACAAATGATGTATTAATAATGAATATACTTTATTTTTTTCTTTTTCTTTTTAAGTGTATTTTATTGATTATGCTGTTACAGTTTTTCCAATTTTTTTTTCCCTTTGCCTCTTTTCACCTGGTATCCCACTTCCCTTGAGCAATCCCTTTCTTAGTTCATCACCGTGGATCATGCATATAAGTTCGTTGGCTTTACCCTTTCCTATACTATTATTAACATCCCCCTGTCTATTTTGTTCATACCAATTATGCTTATTGATCAATCCCTACACCATTTCCCCCTTCTCCTCCTTCCCCCTCTGAGATGATAACACTCCCAATGGTCTCCAGACCTATGATTCTGATCCTATTCTGGTTGTTTTCTTACTTTGCTTTTATTTTTTTAGGGTCTGTTGTTGATAGTTGTGAGTTTGTTGTCATTTTAACATTCATAGCTTTGACCTTCTCTTCCTTAAGTAAATTCCTTTAACATTTCATATAATAATGGCTTTGTGATGAATTCCTTTGCCTTTTCCTTGTCTGGGAAGCATTTTTACTTGCCCTTCCATTCTGAATGCTAGCTTTGCTGCTGGATAGAGTTATTTTGATTGTAGGTCCTTGCTTTTCATCACTTTGAATATATCTTGCTAGTCCTTTCTTGCCCACAAAGTTCTTTTGAAAAATCTGCTGATAGTCTTCTGGGAACGCCTTTGTAGGTAACTCTCTTCTTTTTTCTTGCTGCTTTTAAGATTCTCTCTTTATTGTTTTTCTTTAATTTGGATTTTGTTGTTTTCTATTTTTTATTGCTATTGCTTAATAAATATTGGTTATTTTATTCCTGTTCAGATTAAATTAAACATTTTCAAGGCTTTATATTATTTTAAATTTATTATTGGACTGTAATTTTTTACAACTGTTTAAATTCATAGCAAAATTGAGTAGAAAATAGAGGGTTTATGCATATCTTCTCTTACCCTATACACATAGCCTTCATCACTATCATTATACCAGTGCAGCACATATTCTACAACTGATAAACCAACATTGTCACATCATTATGAGTCAAAGTCCATACTGTTTTTGGCTTCACTCTCTATAATGTATAATCTCTGAGTTTTGACAAATATGTAATGACATGTATCCACCATTATATTTTACAGAGTAGTTTTAGTGACCTATAAACTTTGTACTCTGCATATTTATCTCTTCTTCTCCTCAAACCCTTGGAATCACTCATATTTTTACTATTTCCATACTTTCGCCTTTTCCAGCAAAATCTGGTTGATATCATTAAGTATGTAGCCTTTCAGATTGATGTCTTCCACTTAGTAATAATCTTGGTTTGATAGTAAATTTATGTTCAGTAATAAATAATATTCTAATGTCCAGATTTACCATAATTTATTTACTCAGTTACCCACTGAAGTACATGTTGGTTGCTTTCAAATTTTGGCTATTTTAATAAATAAAGCTAGTATGGATGTAAACATGAAGAGTGAAGAATAAGATGTGATTGCTTAATGAATACAGAATTTTGCGAAGGCTGATGAAAATGACCTAGAATTAAATAGTGATAACACTTGGCAACATTGGAATATAAAAAAACCCAATTAATTATATAATCTAAAGTAGAAAATAAATAAATACATAAGTATGTATAATTAACACACACACATATACATATATATAAATTTTATTATGTATATACATATGTAGATTATATAATCTAATTTTTCAGTGATGATGTTGGCTCAATATAGCTAACATTATCACTGAAAATACCTAAACAATTGAGCCAATATCATCACTGAATATGCATACAAAACCACAAATTTAAAACAAAAAGGAAGAACTGTTGATAGGATTATACAACAACCAGCAGGGCTTTGACTGGATATCTGCTCATCACAGACACCGTTATTCAATATGAAAACAACCTAAAGAGTAAAATATATTTGCAATTATGTATTATATATATATATACATATATATATTATGTATTATATATGTATAATATATAATACAATTATCTGTGTGTTTGTGTGTGTGTATATATATATACATACATACATACATACATATACATATACATACATAAACACAGAAGTGGCAGATAATTCATTTGACAAGTAACTCTGAACCAGAATATATAAGAACTGCTACAAATCACTAAGAAAAAGACAGACAACACAATATAAAAATAGCAAAATATTTGAACAGGTGTTTTACAAATGAAGATGTTCAAATAGCACATCAGCATATGAAAATTGCAAGGTATCAAGCATCACAGGTATGGCAATTAAAGTATTAGAGAAATGGCAATTAAAACCACTTTGTAGTTAACACTACACCCAACACATTGGAAAAAGCAAAGAACCAACTGACAAGTATTAGAAGGGATGTATAGTAATTGGAAATCTCATGGAATGTTATTTGGAATGTAAGCTGATAAAGCTATTTTGAACAACTCTATGGAATTCTATACTATGAATGATTATGTACATAACCCTTGACTTAGCAATTCTTCTTCTAGATATACACCCACAAGTAATGCATGAATATGTTTATCAATAGAAATATACAAGTATGTTCATTGAAGCATTTACCATAATCCAAAACTATAAATGGATTAAATCACTCAATAGTCATATAAATGATTATATCATGGGAACATCATATAATGGAATGTGAAGCTATAAAAGGGAATAATAGGGAACCCAACAACAAGGATGGGTGTCTAAACATAATGTTGAATGAAAGAAACCAGATACAAAAGAGTAACTTATTTATAATTATCTTTACATAAAGGTCAAATCACAGGTAAAAGTAATAAGATAGATACCAAAATAACATTATCTTTGGAGGAGTTGCTTATTGGAAGGAATCTTGAGTCTTCTTGGGGTGTCACTAATGTTCTCTATTTGACCTATGTGATATTTTCCCAAGTATATTCATTTTGTAGAAATCCAAATTATACTTAAAATTCACTCATTGACTTACCACGAAGGAGTGTATTTGAGGAGAATAATGGTAATTATGTTGGGTCAGGTAATAGAGAATATGGGCTTGTATTAAGGTACTTGCACTAGAAATGTAGGTCATTAAGTCTTCAATTCCAAAGAAGTTTTTTAATTTAGAGGCACAGATGGTTTCTATCTAACTGTGGGAACCAGCAGGATGTATCTCTTAGACCTCGCACTGGTTTTTATTGCCTAATTTTGCATAGGGCGGTGATTTCCGGATGATGTGCATTGTGTTTAGTGGACTGGCTATATTTAGATTGAAATCTATGGCCCATAGATTTCCCTCTTTGACTGGACACTGACCCTCTATAACCCTATCATCCCTTGTCCAAGTCTTACCTCCATCATAATGATCTTCTGTTTTCTTCAGAGCTGTTAAATTATTTCCTTCTTTTAATTTTCTGCACATGCTTTCAATTTAAAGTACTATTTTCTAAGTGGAATAGCTACCTTTTTGTTCCCAGATTTTATGCAAAATGTTATGTAATTTGAGAGATCTTAGCCAAATATTTTAGAGTGGTGTCACATTATTATGACAATTCTCATAGTAATGACAATTTATCTGTCATTTATGACAATGCTCATTGTCATGAACTGTTTTTCCCCCATAAATATCCCTAATTGTCCAAGCCTACTTTTATCCACACATTTCATAATTACACCTGATCTTTCTTCCATCAAGAGTTAGAGATTTTGCCTCCTTAGCCAAATATTAATTTACTATAATAGTGTAGATTACTTTCTGAACTGTATTCTGGTCCATTGCTCTATGTGTCTTTTTATGCTGGTGCCATGCTGTTTTTATTACTATGGCCTTATAGTACAATTTGATAACAAGTAATATGATTTTTTCAACTTTGTTTTTCTTTCTCAAGGTTGCTGTAGCTATCCACAGTCTTTAGTGAATATATATAATGAATATATGTTGCTCTTATTCTATGAAATATGTCATTGGTATCTTGATAGGAATTATGTTGCACTTATTTTAATGATGTTAATTCTTCTTATTCATGTATACAATACATGCTTCTACTTATTTGTATCTTCTTTAATTTTTCTTCAATGTTTTATTACTTTCTGAGCATATCATAGTCTAATAAACAATGTTTATTAATTGAAGAAATGTGCAAAATAAAAAGAAACTAGACTACCTTTTAAAGGCACCAAACACAAAAGTAAACTAAAAATGGATTAAAGACATAAATTTTAGGCTCAAAACCATAAAATTCCTAGAAGAAAACATAGGTAGAAAAATCTTGGATATTTATCATAGCAATATTTTATTTCTGGATGTCACCATTGACAAAAGGTAAACAAAAGAAAGAAATGGCACTCCATCAAACTGAAATGTTTTTCAACAGCAAAGGAAATCATCAACAAAATGAAAAGACAATTAACTGAATGAGAGAACATACTCACTGATAAATCTGATAAAGGTATAATATCCAAAATGTATGAGTAACTTATAAAACTTAATAACATAAATAATCCAATTTAAAAGATGGGCAAAACCTAAATAGACATGTCTCCAAAGAGTACATACAGATGGCTAGTAAACACATAAAAAAAATTCTCATTATCATAAATCTTCAGTGATTATTAGAAATGCATTTAAAACTACAATGAGATATCACCTCACACCTGTCAGTATGGCTATCATCAATAAATCAACAAACAACAAGTGCTGGAGAGGATGTAGAAAAAGGGAACCCTCTTACCACTGTTGGTGGGAATGCAGACTGGTGCCAGCACTGTGAACAGTATGAAGTTCCTTCTAAAAATTAAAAAAGGAACTGCTTTTTGATCCAGTGATCCTATTTCTGGTAATGTATCTGCAGAAATTTGAAACATTAATTCAAAAGAATACATTAACCCCCATATTCACTGCAGTGTTATGTATAATAGTCAAGATCTGGAAGCAGGGCAAGTGCCCATCAGTAGATGAGTGGATAAAAAATTCATACAATGGAATAGTACAGGGCCAGAAAAAAGAAGGAAACCTTACCTTTTGCAGCAGCATGGATGGTCCTGAATATTAGTATGCCAAGTGAAATAAGTCAGTAAGAAAAGACAAATATCATATGATCTCATTTATATGTGTAATCCAATGAACAAAATAAACAAAATAGAAACAGAGGCATGAATACATGAAACAAACTAACAGTTCTCAGAGGGGAGGCAATGAGGGCTAAGTGAGAAGGGTGAAAAAATAAGCAAAGAAAAAAAGACTCATGGACACAGATAATAATATTGTGGCAATTGCCAGAGGGAAATGAGGTGAGAGAGGTAGGAGAGGGTAAAGGGGGGGATAAATGGTGATGAAGGAAACTGTTTGGGGTGGTAAACACAATACAATATACAGATGATGTATTGTAGAATTGTATACATAAAATTTATGTTGTATTTAATCAATATCATCCCAAATAATTAATAAATTCTCTATCCCCACCTTATTAATCTGAGTTAATCTTGCTTTGAAATATATAAAATATGGAGAAAATGACAGAGCATTATTTTTGTGCATAGTCATTAAAATCCTTTCAGTTTGGTGAATAAGCCCAGGATAGCCTGCTGGATAGCAAAAAACACAGCATGGCCTAGTCACGTTTGTCATGCTAGTTTATTGCAGGCTAGATTTCAAATATCTATTATGGTCATTTCAGACCAATAGCCTCTAGTTACCTTACCACAGTCACATTTGCACACTCAACAGAGATCAATTGAACTTAGCTCATAACAGCAAAACTGTCCAAATGAATCATAAACTTGGGAGTATTAAAAAATGTTTATTCTAGGCCACTAAGTTCAGATGGAATTTATTAAGCAATAATAAGTAAATGGTAAAAAAAAAAAAAAAAGGTTTATTTTTTATTTGAGCATTTATCACTATCTAATATCATTTAATTATTTATTAAGTTAATTTCATCACTGACATAAAAATGAACTTTATCAAAAGGGTATCATTGTCTTCTTCACATCTTTAGCCCCAGAGTCTATGCATACACATATAACTGTATCTATGTTTATAACAATACCTATATTTATATCTTTTTATTTTGTTCAGTAGTGATTTCAAAGAATGTTCAGCAATATATTATTACTTTACTTTGAAGGTGTATGCTCCTGATACATTATGCTTATTTATTTCCTTCTTTTGATATAATATATGTTTTAAAGATGAATATTGTTTATTATAAAATATAACTTTATTCTAAAAATAATTATAGGAAAACATATAAAATATGATTCAGAAAAGGAAATAAGATAATTATTTTATCTTATTTTATCTTATTTATCAGACAACTATAAGCAAAGATATGGTAAGATAAAAATTGAAATAAGAAAAATAAAATATAAGGAAAAATGTTAAATAGGACAAAAAGTATCTCTGCATTTTGAAGAAGTATATAAAGTACTAAGAATGTATAGAAAAGATGAACATTTTTCAACAAATTACATAAGTTATAATTTAGAAAGCAATTTTTGGTAGAAGTATAAAGAAAACATATCCTAAAATGAGTCTACAATATAATTTGTTCTGAGATAAATAATATAAAAATATAAAGTTAATAAATAGATTTTTATAAATGAGTATTTAAACTGCAATTAATTTTGCAAAGAAATATTCAAGCATTAATCATTGGCAGTAACACTATTACAACAAAATATAAAGAAATAAAGCAGTGCAAAAAGGAAAGCAATGAAAATGAACTAAATTTTTTTAAATTCCATAAATGGAAACAGATTTCCAACCAATATGGAGGCATAGGTAGACATGTTGTGTCCTCACAACTAGAAAAAATTTACATCTACCTCAAAACTAAACAAAAACAAGTCAGAAAATTTCAGAAAATTGAACTACATGGCAGTGCAATAAGTGAAGAAGTAAAGAAATGCTCAGCCAGATATGTAGGAGGGGCAGAGCTGGGTAGGAGAGCAGCAGTGAAAAGAACAGTCATACATTTAAACCTGGGAAGCAATCCTGGGGCCAGACTGTGCAGCCCCCAGTTACAGTCCTGAGAAAAATAGAGCCATATTACTTCTGACTGTAAAAACCAATGAGGGTGGGGGCAGAGGAAGAAACTGCCCTCTTTTTTTTTTTTTTTTTTTAATTTATTGTTGTTGTATTACATCCATCCCCTTTTTGCTCCCCTCTGTCCCCCTCCCCACCCATCCATTCCCCCCAAAGTCAATCCCCCCTGTTGTCCATGTCCATGGTTCCTTTATACTAGGTTCTTGTCTAAGCTGCTCCCCTTTCTTGCCTCTGCCTCCCCCCTCCCCCCTCCAGAAACTGCCCTCTTAATGGGCAAGTAGTATTGTGCCCTCTCAGACCACTCCCTCATATACAGTGCCACAACCTGGTTGTGGGAAAAGGGTCACCCTGCATGATGAATTACTAAGACTCCACACCTTACAACATAACAAATATGACAGAACCACCTAAGACACAGAGGCAAACACAAAAAGCTATCAAGCTGAGGAGACAGAGAAGTACATCCCGAAAGAGGGAGCAGATCAAGGTGCCGGTGGGAGAATTGAGTAAAGGAGAGATAGCAACCTAACAGATGCAGGGTTTAAAACACTGGTGATTAAGATACTCATGGACTTGACAGATATGCTTAAATAAAGCAAGTACAGAAAGTAAGAAGTGAAAGCTAGGCTATGTAAAAAGAAGAAAAATCCACACAAAACCAAGGATGAAGGGAAGGAAACTGAGGTTCAAATCAATGACTTAGAACATAAGAAAGAAATAAACAAATCAACCAGTACAAAAAGAGGAAACAAGAATTGAAAAAAAAGAGAGGCATAGGAATGTCTGGGAAAAATTTAAATGTGCCAATATCTGAAGCATAGGGAGACTAAGAGAAGAGGAAGAGCAAGACATTGAAAGTTTATACGAAAACTTCCCAAATTTGGCAAAGAAAAAAGACGTACAAGTCCAGGAAGTACAGAGTCCCAAACAAGCTAGACCCAAGGAGGACCATACCAAGTCACATTATAATTAAAATGCTAAAGTTTAAAGATAAAGAAAGAATCTTAAAAGCAGCAAGAGAAAAGAAATTACCTAAAAAGGTATTCCTATAAAAATATCATCAGATTTTTCCAAAGAAACTTTGCAGGCAATGTAAGAAATAGAATATTAATGGTTTATTTTCAGGGTAGTATAGCCTATAGAGAGAAGACTAAAAGCAAAGGGAGACAAGTCTCACCCACTGACCCGGTAATCCTGAGGCTGGTCTGATAAGGCTGTCAGGTATTCTGAACAACTGTGATAGTGCAGGATTGGGGAAGCCCTTGGAAGTGTGTGCGCATCATTTTTACTAGCTGGGGAAATGAAAACCTTGAGACTGTGTATTCATCCTAAGGCCTGGAAGGGGAGAAGGACTACAGTGACCAAGGAAAAGCCTCTAAAACAACTTTGGTTAACTTCCTGGTCCCTGTTATGTATATAAAATGGATAAATAGTCTAGAGCGAAATAAGGATTAGGACTAACAGACCCACAACCATACTTACATTTGAGTAGTCACATCTCCCTGGGAAAACTGGCATCGCCTTTGCTCGCCAATCAAAATGTAACTTTTTACCCTCTTCTCACCAATTATATGTCCTTAGAACAAAACTTTTCTTGGGTTCCCTCTTGGTCCTATTGTCACATGGGGGGCCCCAGTCCTGACCAGGGGATCTTGGGACAGTTAGTCTCTGGCCACATGGGTGCTGGTCACTTGCCTGTTGCCATCCTAACATTTGTATTTAGAAGTTTAAAATGGCCCTGGCTGGTGGCACAGTGGATAAGGCACCAGTCTGCAAACCCAAAGGTTGCTGGTTCAATTCCCCAGCCAGGGCACATAACCAGGTTGCAAGCCAGGTCTCCAGCCAGGTCCGTAGATGGAGGCAGGTGAGAGGCAACCATACATCGATGTCTCACTCCTTCTCTGCCCCTCTCCATTCCCTACTCTCTAAAAATAATAAATAGAATATTTTTTAAAATGTTTAAAGTACACAATGATTTAGGATCCTGTTACTGGAGGGGGTAATGTTACAGTCAAATGAGTGACCAGAAGGGAAACAAAGACATTATAGCCTAGCCAAGGACTTAATAAGCAGCTAATGAGACACTGGGGAAGGGACCTACACACTAGGTAATTAAAGTCCCACTGTACCTCCACTGGGTGTGCCTGCCTACCAGGCAGACACACCTTACAATGTCACCATTAAAATATTACTTTCGCTATAATTTTTGTGTCCAAGTCCATTTCTTCAATTTTAGGTGGGTGAGGATATTTCTCACCAACAAGAAGGGCCTGGTAAGAGGTATTCAAATTGATGAAAAACAAAGACCTATAACCAAGATTAATCTATCCAGCAAAGCTATCATTCAGAATGGAAGAGCTGACAAGGTAAAGCTATAGGAATTTATTATTACTAACCATTATTTTATGAAATGTTAAAGGGACTCACTTAAGAAAAAGATCAAAACTATGAATGTTAAAATGACAACAAACTCACAACTATCAACAACAGAATCTAAAAAATAAAAATAAAAACTAAGCAGACAGCAAGAGAGTGAACAGAATCATAGGTATGGGGAACATTTGGAGGACTATCAGCTGGAAGAGGGGAGAGGAGGAAGTGAGGAAAGGTGCAGGGATTAAGAAGTACAGTTGGTGGGTGCAGAATAGACAGGGGGATGTTAAGAATAGTACAGGAAAAGGAAAAGTCAAAGAACTTAAATGCATGACCCATGGACATGAAGTAAGTCGGTGGGATTGCTGGAAGAAGGGGGATGCTGGGCAGAGAAGAGCAAGGGGAAAAGGAATTGGGACAAACATAACAGTATAATCAATAAAAAAAAAAGTGGGGGGGAAGAAGTACAGAGATACATGTTTACTAAAACATAGGTACAACAATGTCCATAGTCTCACTATTTATAATAGCACCAAATGGGAAACAATCAAATGTCCATGTACAGTAAACAGGCTAAATTAATTGTGGTATATTTTTAATAGACTACTATACAGTCATGAGAATAAATGGATCATAGCGGCAGATAACAGCAAGGATGGCTCTCATAAACATAACATTGAGAAAAAGAACCCAGCTACATTATGATAAAAAACATCAACACCTGGCTGGTAGCACAGTGGATAAGGCGCCAGCCTGCAAACCCAAAGGTTGCAGGTTCGATTCCCCAGCCGGGGCACATAACAAGGTTGCAAGCCAGGTTTCCAGTCAGGTCTGTGGCTGGAGGCAGGTGAAAAGCAACCATACATTGATGTCTGTCTCCCTCTCTGCCTCTCTCTCTTCCCCTCTTTCTAAAAATAATAAATAAAATCTTTAAAAAAAAAAAAAACATCAAGAACAAGCTGACTAATCATGCTGAGGTCAGGTTAGAGGTTACTCTTCTCAGAGAATAGGAACTAGAGGGAGTATATGGGGGTATTTTAGGTCTTTTTCTCAGTCTCAGTGCTAAATATATGTGTGTCTTCACTAAATGAAAGTTTATCAAGCTTTGTGCCCTTAAGATCTGTGGATTCTTCTGTTTGTATTGTTGTATACTAATAAATACACTATACATAGTAGTACTACTAATAAAGTCTGAGTGACTCAAAGAAATTTTTAAACAAAAATAAAAAATCCAGAAATAATCAAAAGAAAATAAACCATGAGTCAAGAGCTAACTAAAACAAAAAACAATAAGGCAAATAAAATAATTAGATGTGGTAAAAGTATATGTGTAAATAAAACCTATAGTCCTAAATGTTGTGAACTAAAGTAAAAAAAAAAGAAATTCTTTAAATCTATCATCCAACTAAATAAAACCAAGAGAATACAGACATTGGCTAATTTCAAAATAAATATAAAAATTCACAAATCAAAAAAACAGATGTTCTAACGACTGAAAATATTATATATATGTATGTATATATATGTATATATACATTGGCAATAACTTTGCATCTCCTTATTTCACATGCTTCTTACTAATTTTGAAAAACTATGTTTCAAAGGTTATGATTTAACATCATTGTTTCAGATATGAAATATTAAATTCAGAGAGCAACCATCATGTTGAAGGAATATGATGTTAGAGCAACCATAATTTCTGGACTGCATGCAGGGCAAACTGCTAAGGAAATTGTGGACTTCAATAACATCCCTTTAGTAGTACAGTTTACATTATGAAGAAGGTGTATGATGCTGATCCTGATGTCACCACACAAACAAGGAAAAGGCATAAGGTACGCAAGGATCACATAAGTTCAGATATTGTACATAGAATCCAGGAGATCATCAATGAAGATCCAAGAAAGTCAATGAGCTCCATAGCAAGAGAACTGCACATGTTGATGCAATGAGTTGCAAGATTATTGCTTAAGATATCAGATATAGATCATGTGCTCTTAAAAGAGGCTAGTTTATGACACAGCAGACCAAGGAAAGGTGCTTTGAAAAAGCAAAGAAACTGCTAACAAAATGGAAAAGTCCCAAAGAACCGCCCCCCCATTTTCTTCTCCAATGAAAAGAAATTTCAGCAGGACCAAATAGTCAACAGAAGAAATAATAGGTGGCTCTGTGAAAATCTTAATGAAGTTAAGAATCTTAATGAATCCCAATTGTCATGAAAATGAAATTTCCTGCTACAGTGATGTTGTTAGGTGTTATCAAGAATGAAGGAGATATTAGGACTCTGTATTTTTCCCCCCACAAGGCTTAAAGGTGACTGCTGATGTTTCCCTTGACATTTTGAGAAAGGTAGTTGTACCATGGATGAAGTAAGCCACAAATGGACATCATTTTATCTTTCAACAAGATGGTGCACCAGCACATAACTGCCAAAAAGGTGCAAGAATTTCTCAATATCAATGTTCCTGAATTCTGGTCAAAGGAGATTTGGCTGCCTAGTTCACCAGGTGTAAATCCTTTAGACTATTATGTATGTAGTATTTGTGAGAGAGAAATTAATAGACAACTTTATTCCGATAAAGAGACGGTTAAAGCTAAGATTGAAAACATTATGATGTCCATGGATAAAGAAAAGTTCATGAAAGCATGCTCATGATTCCCAAGTTGAATCGAGTCTATTATTGCAGAGAAAGGAGACTTTTTTGAACAATATAAAAAATAATGACTATGTTTATGTATTTATATATAAGAATACATTTATTTCAAAATATAACACTTTTGTGGTATGTTATTTTACTAAAATTTTGCCACTTCATTGCATGCACCCTGTATATCTATTCCACTGCCATATTCAGAAACATTTATATTTGTACCTCACATCAATGTTTGTATGTTTCCTATTAAGTTGTCATGTTGCTCACAAAATGAAAATTTCTTATCTCTCAATTCTAGGTAATTACTTTTCCTCTTTATAAATCTCCTTTTGAATAAAATTTATCATTAAAGTACATAAGGTTCTTTATTTTGATTTTTGGATTCTACATATATTAAACTCTCTCTCAAAAATGCTGCATACATAATAGTCTAAAGGATTTGCATCTGGTGAAGTAGGCAGCCAGATTTGCTTTGACCAGAATTCAGGAACACAGACACCGAGAAATTCTTGCACTTTTTTGGCATTATGTGAGGGTG
This sequence comes from Noctilio leporinus, assembly GCA_004026585.1. NCBI lineage: Eukaryota > Metazoa > Chordata > Mammalia > Chiroptera > Noctilionidae > Noctilio > Noctilio leporinus. The sequence goes on along the minus strand of PVIW01000878.1, from coordinate 29,651 downwards.
CACCATCTTGTTGGAAGATAAAATGATGTCCATTTGTGACTTGCTTCATCCACAATACAACTACTTCTCTCAAAACATCAAGGTAAACATCTTGGATCTTCATTGATGATCTCCTGGATTTGGTGTACGATATCTGGATTTGTGTGATCCTTGAGTACTTTATGTGCTTTCCTTGCTGGTGTAGTGATATCAGGATCAGCATCATACACTTTCTTCACATTGTAAACTGTGCATAAAGGGATGAAGTGCACAACTCCCATAGCAGTTCTCCCTGCACACAGTCCAGAAATTATGGTTGCTCTAACATCGTATTCCTTCGACATGATGGTTGCTCTCAGAATTTAAATTTTTATATCTGAAACAATGATGTTACATCATAACCTTAGAAACAGGATTTCAAAATTAATAAGAAGCACATGAAATAGGGATATGCAAATTCATTGCCAATTGACCGTGCACACCCTGCAGATATAGATATGTTCTTGATGTCATAGTTTTTGTGTGAATAATATTAAAATTAGACTGTGATAATTGAGTTGTGCATTTAGAAGGTTAGAACACTAAAATCTTTCTTTTCAAAATTATTATTTTTTAATTCTGGTTATAGAAATTGTATATCGATATAGGAAATCTGAAATATCTAACCATCTAGTAAAACTCACTTTTGAGCAGACTACCCTTAGAACTTTAACATTTATATAAGGAATCTAAAACTAAAATAAAGGACCTCATAAGTTTTAATGATAAACTTTATTCAAAATGAGATTTGGAAAGAGAAAAAATATTTTTTACTTCCCAAGCCTTTCCTTGTCTGCCTTTCTCCCCTCTTCCCTCTCTACCTTTTTTCTTTCACCTCTTCCTTCCTTCCTTATTTCTTTATATCTTTTGCTCTTTGTCTCTTTGATCTTAATTTTATTTGATGCACCAATGTATTTATTGTCAGTCTAGCGTCATATCCTTCAACCTATTTATACTTAAGATCGTATTGCATATGCAGCATTCAATCTTGCTTGCTTTGAAAAAATTGATTCATATTATGACCATTTTAAACATACTTAAATATTTGTTATGAACATAATTGAATGGCTATGTCACATTAAAAATATTATTACCTGAACTTACTGTTAACCTTGGCTTGCAATCTTTTTATTAAAATATTTTAAAATTGCTTCTCATTCTTTATATTTTCTTTTTAAAATTTTATTTTTCAATTATGGTTAACATTCAATATTATATTACTTTCAAATGTACAGTATAGTGGCTCTCCCCTTTACTACCAGTATTCACCAGGCATTATACTTACCAATTATAAATATTGTTGACTATATTCTCTATGTTGTACTTTAGATCTCCATGACTATTATATAACTACCAATCTGTCCCTCCCATTTTCTTAAACTTTTTCATCCAGTTCCCCAAAGCCTCTCCCTCTGCCAGCCATTAGTTCTTTCTCATTGTTATAGAACAAGGTCAGAATTTCTGTCTTAAAATTTATTTATAAATATTGCTTACATCCATGAGAAAGTATTTAGAATTTAGTTTAACTTTCTGAATACCCAGAGAAACATTACCTCAACATATAATTTAGCATGTGTTTAGTTTTTATACATTTGTGTATGTTTAGAAAGGTTAGATATTCTAAAAGGTGTATATTTTTCATTGAAAGATAATATTAATCAATTATATCTTTAATAAATTATAAAGATCAATATAGCACACCTTAATTACATTATTTTCAGCTATTTTTCTTATAACTTTTCCAAATTATGTCTACCTGACTTCAGTCAGAGATTTTTTAAAAAGTAGATTCAACCATACAAGCCCAGTAGAATTATTGTGAAATGAAATAGCTAATATAACTACATGTTTTTCTAATATTCTAATATTCTAATATTAGCCAAGTAAAAGTTGTTATGCTATCAGAAACAAAATCACCTTAGGCAGGGCCTTAGGCAGAGTCTTAGGCAGGAAAAGAAATGCTATAGCCATGGCTTATTTCCAAATTAACACTAAAATCAAGGGTTTGAGATAGAAAATTGATGTGCTAAAGTCACCTATCTGAAAATGAAGGCTGCTGAGCAACCATTCAGAACCCTAAAAGTCACGTCTGGGGAATTCTAGATAGTTTAAAGCTGTTTTCTGGAGTTGAGAGTAATCAGTCCAAGTAGCCTCACTTCACCTATAATACAATGGTCTTGCCTTAAGTTTTTTCTTTTATATTCACCTCTGTGACTCAAGATTTAAAAGTATCAGACCGTGAAAGAATGCTACAGTGTTAAGAGTTCATATTGCTGTAATTTCTCTTTGCTTTGTGTTGTGAATTCTCTTCCCTTTTGTTCCTGATTTAAAAAAATACATTTTTATAAATGAGGTCTGAATCAGCTGCTGCTACATCAAGAATAAGACCACTAACAGGAACAGGAAAAAAATTGTGATTTGGTAAAATAATAATGCATTGAACTTGGGTAACACTTTCTCACAGAAGCTTCCTTGAACATTAATCATCTTAACACTTCCTCCATCAGGCAGATCAGCTCAGACCAAAGGAAATTTGACAAAAAGGCAAAGAGAATTGTCAGACTTACTAAGATCTAAAATGAAAATAGAACTCAGAGATTCTCAACAATAAATGGCCTTTTTGTACTGGGAGCTGCCTGTCCATTTTTTCTAGGTAAATCATCCTAGCTAAGCAGAAAACTTGCTTATTAACACATGTGCATGAGGAACAAAATGTCAGGAGGGTCATACAACACCAATTCTAGTGCTTTGACATAACTATCCAAAGGAACACAAGCAATTCTTTTCTGAGGTTCATGTTTTTATTTTTCATTATTTATTTATTTTTAAAAAATATTTTATTTATTATTTTCAGAGAGAGGGGAAGGGAGAGAGGCAGAGAGGGAGAGAGACATCAATGTATGGTTGTCTTTCACCTGTCTCCAGCTACAGACCTGGCTGGAGACCTGGCTTGCAACCTGTGAGGTTCATATTTTTTAATTAATTTCCATTTATTTCTTTTTTAAAGGGATATAAGAGCTGGAAGTATGCTTAAACAGAACCTCATTTCTATCAGGGCACCATTGACCATGTTCTCCGTTCTTGAGCTGAGGAGACAAATTCTAACATATCAGTATAATAGAGTTTCAGAGACACACAAAGTGAGCTTTTAATGGAATACAACAAAAAATTAAATATCAGGGTAGCCTTCCTGTGATTCATTGTAAGTGGTTCTAAGTTATTTTGTGCTTTCTCCTTCCTACCTCTCTCATTTTTCTCTCAGTGTCTTTCAAATGCAGACCACTAAGAATACACCTAAACTTAAATAAGTTGTGTATATTTTTCATTTAGGCAAGGGAGAATGCATGCTGTGAGAACTGTGTGGTAGGCTCACAGAGTGGGTGTTAGTAAATACAGACTAAACTTAAACTGCTTTGAGGAAACAGGGCAGCTTCTGTAGAGGGTGCTTCATGAGTACAGACTCCTAGAGCTCTTCGTGCACACTATCTAGAAAAATAGTTGAAAGCAAGTCTAATACTGATTGATAAAGATGTAACAGCCACCCATATTAGCGGGGTTAGAGAAATGTTTAAACATTTTGCTGACTTACACAATATTTATGTTTTTCCTGAGTGTGTATATTATTATTAAATGGACTTGTCTTTGTTTTGATGTATCAAACAGGATAGCCTTGTTTCTTGGTGATATTTTGTGAAATTGTGATAAATTTTAAAAAGGAGGAATCAAAGAGTAAGTATTAAAAAGAAAGAATTTAACATATACATTTTTAAGTTAAATTATTATACATGAAGGCAAAACAAAAATATTCTAAGATTTATAAATCTGCCAAAATTTAACTACAAAGACTTATTTTTTAATATACTTGGGAGAAATATTCTAATTATAAGAGAAATAAATCCAGATGAAAACATCAAGATATAATGGTAATGACAACAAAAATTACATACTTCATTTTGCAAAATATACAATGTAAAATAAAAATATATTTAAAATTAGAGAACTAAACTCAAAATGTCAAAAATATATAAATTAGCTTTTCTTTTAAAAATGTAAAAGAAAATGAAAGACCTGCCTGAGCAGAAAATAAGATAACAATATATACTACAGTACTGGCAACAAATTGTTAGAAATAGAAACAATATAGCACTAGTTTGGGGATAGCTAATAGACCAATGAAAGAGTAGAAATGATGGAGAACAATCTATTTCAATGTGATATTATTATATAATAAATGTAAAAATTATAGATAACATCAGTAGATGTAATTAGGGAATTGAATAGTGGGAAAATGAAGCTGGATTTCTACCTTTTAACATATGCATGGTTGGTTTCGTAAGTGAAGTGAATTTGTGTGCTATGAATGAAGAAATATGACTAACTCAACTTTTCTGAAAATACAAAAATGGAGAAAAATGCAAGTAGTCAAAAAATCTATAAAAAGTAATATGTAATTGGTGTTTTGCAAATTCTAAGGGATAATGTAAGCCTCACTTACTTCAGGCTCATAGTAAGTTTTAGAAACATATTTAGAGTCTACAAGTACTTTAAACAACAATCTAGGTACCTTAACTTGATTGTCATTATTATCAGTTATGCATAAAGCTATGTTATCATAAAAAGATTCTCATGTAGTAATCTAAAAATCTGTTTTGGTCTTAATCTCCACTAATATTTTTATTTAAAAAATATTTATATAAAAAATACTTTCTGCTTTAAATTCAGAAAGTCAAGCATAATACCATTTTGTAATCTAGTTATTTTAAAAGTCAATGTTTATATTAATTCTATATGCTATTTTATATTTAACTTCAGTTCTCAGATGAGGAAAAAGAAATAAAGTCATTAATAATCATATCTATGAGGATAAATAACTTAAAACAAAATTACATTCTTCAGTTACAGTTCTATTTTAAATTTTCTTCAGTTCATTTCTATTTTCTTGGCTAAGATAAAATCATTTTTTTTCTACAAATGAATATATAAAGGATGATTACTAAAGTTCAAAAGGTAATTATTTTAGAATCATAATCAAAATATAAATCACACACATTTTCAATTCTTTCCTCTAATACAACATACCTAAGCCCAGATACTAATATTTGTGTTACAACTAATCATCAGATAATGTTTGGTTATTAGGTAAAATTTGGAAAAGGAATACAATTGTTTGTCTTAAATAATTTTGAATATTTTTTCAAATAACTCTTTAAACTTACTGCACCCCAGGAATATTTTAGTACTTAAAAAATATATCCTCACAATTTTAGTTTCTTTAAAACAATACAAATCAAAATAACAGGATTAGAGTAAATGTATCATTAGTCTAAGATATTTTTAGGACAGTTAGCAAGAAATAAATACACGTAAATATTGCACTGAGGTCATTGTTTTCATTTATATCTTAATTTCAAAAGCATTTTATTTCACTCTGCTTCAATTATATTTATTAGGACAAAAACTATGTTTCCATTTATTTCATTAAGTGAGAGGATGCTGGTAACTCATAATAATGCTCAATTCCAGTGAATAACCACATGCTTCTTACTGGGAGTTATTGATCAGAATTCTTGTACTTACTCTTCTTATTAAAACTCATAATAATGCTCAATTCCAGTGAATAACCACATGCTTCTTACTGGGAGTTATTGATCAGAATTCTTGTACTTACTCTTCTTATTATTCTGTCAATTTTAAAGTGAAACTGTCATCAATTTCTCAATATATGTCCTATTTGTACTTGATTCTGAACACTAAACTCTCACAAAACTCTGAAATAACTTCTCAAGGAGAGATTCCAGAACAGAAATTTTTGATGATTAGAAAAAAATTAGAGTATATCAAAATGGTTTGGAACAAACAGGAATATGTTAAAAACAAATGCATATTTCTGTTATTACAAATCTTAGATATAAAGAGAATATTCATAATATCTGAATTACTATGTCAGCATCCCATATAGCTACATCAATATTAATAAGATTTGTTTGGAAATGAAGGGTTCAGTTAGCAATTCAGAAACTTGTTTTGAAGAAATAAAATTTGCTTGGTTTTAGATAGTACTATTTAACAATTAGATACTAATATATTGAATAAACATTTATTTAAAATAGGAAATGTGTCTTTATTTATATCCCCTAAAACATCCGGTACAGATCAAGTATTTACTTGAATTTTTTAATAGAGATTTGGCCTTAATACATATCCACTATGAGATTAACATAAATTCAAAATTTTAACCAACCTCTTCTCCAGTGTTTTCTAATTTCCCTCAATCTTTCTTCGTACCGCTACTGCCATTTATGATCATAAGGAAGGATTCAGAAACTTTTAAAGTGGTAACTATCCATCTGTTGCAAATCAGTCACAATGTTCTGTGCAGAACAGACAGAAGGGACCCAGAGCCAGAAAATTCTGACATTTAAAAGGTCCTGACACTACTTAGAGACTCATACCCAGTTACAAGACAAGGATAGTTCACTCTGACAATGAGGCTTTATTGTAGCTGTGCACAGCTTTGTTTCAGACTATTTCCTCTTTGACAGCATGACTTGAAAGGTTAGGAGTTTGCCTTTAGATTTTTCACCCTTCACTTTGAAATGTACTCCTCATCCATTTATTATGATCATTCCTTAGGAAATGCTTTATGTTATTGGAATGACCTGTTCCTTGATTAAAAATAGTTTGAGAAACTGAATATTAAATAATGTCATTCTTTTTATTCACTTTAAAATCCATACTTCTGTCTTCATATTTGTATGGCTTTCAGCTTGAAATGGAGTACAAGAAATGTGTCTCTGTATCTTCTCATCTGACCATCATTAAAGGCATTGTTAAAAGAATGGCATTTATTTGTTACATGTATTATTAGCAGTGTATTTTTATAACTATTTATGTAATAAGTATTAGCTTCAAATAAGTTATTTATTAGAACTATTCAACTACAAAAATAGCAAATAAAAGAAATGAGCTAAAGGGAATGCGTGATAAGGATACAGAGCTGCCCCAAAAATCTCAGGGCAAAAATCTAGGCCTCAAAACTGGATTCGGCTATGACCCCATATGATATTTTCTATAACCTCAGTTATTATATACTGCAATTTAGATTCAGACTCTGGTTTTGTTAGTTATAGTCCAATGCTCATTCCAACATAAAACTAGAATTAATCTAAAAGCAATCACAAGCCTCATGGGTGTTGACTGTAACTGAAATGTATATCTCCAGTATTGCCCTTTCAGTGCTTTTCCTTTAGAATTAAGCTTTTATGCAAAGAATATGCACTCATATCAAGAAACCCAGGACAATGGTGGATTTAATGTACTTAAAAAGCAATTACAATGAACATTTGTAGACTTTTCCTGAATGCATTTGTGCCTCTTGGTACAAGTGCACTTTCAATACAAGAGTAGCTATAGATGTATTACCTTGTATGAGAGTTATGTGAAACAGCATGCATGTATCTAAAAGGAGAAGCACACGTCAAACCCACAGATGGCCATACACTCTGCTGCCCCTTGCTTGCATAGGGCACTAGGACAGGAAGACATTAAAAGGTTGAATAATCCACACTATAGAAGAATGACTAAATAATCATTTGCTTAGTAGGAACTTAACATTAGACTAGCAAATTTCTTCATAATTGTGATGACTGAAAGCATTGCTGTTTCCTTTCTAAATTCCTAATTCCTGTTCCATGGAGAACATGTGATAAGTTGTGGGTAACTATGTAATGAGTATATTGAAGACATTGTGTTTTCTTTCTTTTTTTTCTTTAAGATTTTATGTATTATTTTTAGAGAGAGAGGAATGGAGAGAAGCAAAGAGTGAGAGAGATATCAATGTATGGTTGTCTTTCATCTGCCTCCAGTTACAGAGCTGGCTGGAGACCTGGCTTGCAACTTCGTTATGTGTGTCCTGGCTGGGAATTGAACCAGCAACCTTTGAGTTCACAGTCCAGTGCCTTATCCACTGTGCCGCCAGCCAGGGCTCTCTCTCTTTCTTTTTTAAAAAACATCAATGTATGGTTGCCTTTCACCTGCCTGCAGCTAGGGACCTAACTGAAGGCCTGGCTTGCAACCTGGGTATGTGCCTTGACTGGGAAATTGAACCAGTGACTTTTGGGTTCACAGGTCAGTGCTCAATCCACTGAGCCACCAGCCAGAGGCATCGTATTTTCTTTTCTTTTTTTTTTTTTTTTTAAGATTTTATTTTATTATTTTTAGAGAGAGGGGTAGGGAGAGAGGCAGAGAGGGAGAGAGACATCAATATATGGTTGCCTTTCTCCTGCCTCCAGCTGGGGACCTGGCTGGAGACCTGGTTATGTGCCCTGGCTTGGAATCGAACCAGCAACCTTTGGGTTTGCAGGCCAGTACCTTATCCACTGTGCTACCAGCCAGGGCTGTATTTTCTAAATAAAAAATTAACTAGGTGACAAAACCCATTTCAATAAATCCTAACCAGTGGAATTTCTGTTTAACATTTCATATAATATATGTTTCATCTTTCTCTGGTAAACTCTTACTATGAAAGCCTGAATAATTTGCCACTGAAAATTGGGGCAGAAAAAATAGAATTTCCAAGTCTTAGAAAAAATTTAGAAATTGTTATTTTCACCTATTTTTATATATGTTTTACAAGAAGGAGAGGGGGGGAGAATGGAGAGAGAATGGGGAGAGAGAAGAGAGAGGAGGAAGAGAAGAGAGGGGGTAGAGAGAGATGGAGAGAGAGTGGGGAGAGCAAGAGAGGGAGAGAGAGAGGGAGGAAGAGAGAGAGAGGAGGAGAGATAGAGGGGAGAAGGAGAGAGAGAGAGAGAGAGAGAGAGAGAGAGAGAGAGAGAGAGAGAGGAACTTTCCCTAAGTTTCACTTCATTAGGTAAAAGTGAATGTTCTCATCTCCTGCAGTGGGATGTTCTCTATAGCACTTTTTATTTGCAGTCTTATAGTGAGAACTTTAAGTATACTTTATTTTAACTCACTTGGTCTATTAACTATATTTTTAGGTCAAAATTTAAACTTAATTTTTTTTAACTTTCACATTAAGTCACACTAGATGTTCAGGAAACTATACCATTGACTAGTTCATGGATTATCATTCAAAGCCCCAGATGGACCTACTGTTTTGACAAGGTGGGGAAGAATGGTAGAGCAGAACTTGACAGCAAAGTCAAGGCCATGGGACTCAGATTACAAAAGGACCCACCTTATATGTCTGGAGTAAACTTTTTATGGAGCAAAAATCGAACAGACTAATAAAGAAGAAAGGGCATGCTTCAGAAACTTTGCTATTTTGGAACAAGGAGTTTTATTTTAAAAATAAAACTACAGCATCTGCTATTTCTAGAGGGGGACATGTAGCAATAAGTAAACAAATCTTTTTACAGGTGATTCTACAGACACCTTAACATAAGGGTTAAAACATGCCTGGGCTCTGGCTAGTGTGGCTTTGTTGGTTAGAGTGCCAAAGGGGTGCAGGTTCACCTCTGGTTTGGGCACATGTCTGGGTTGTGGGCCAGTTGGGGCATATATGAGAGGCAACCGATGGAGGGCTCTCTCTTGCCTGGGTGGTCTCTCCTTCACTCTCTCCCTTTCTTCCTCTCTCCCTAAAAGTCAATGGGTGAGGACTTAAAAAAAAAAAAAAAAAGAGAGAGAGAGAGAGAGAAAAAAACAAAAGAAAAGAAAATATGGCTGGAAGTCCTTAACATAAAGTTGTAAAAAATGGGCAGTCAGTGTTGCTTGTATGTAAGGAGGTAGAATATTGATAGGAAGAAGAGTGAAAAACAACAGAGACTAAAGATTCCCAAATGAATTTTGAGAAGCTATCACATGCAATGTATTTACATATTTCTTAGGAAAATAGTACAAATAGTCTAGTTAGCTCAGTTTGTAGCTGAGCTTATAGTCTGTCTAACATGTGCTTTCTTTTCTGCCTGGAAAGTCAATTTTCTTTTCATTTAGAAAGCAGGTTTGGCTAAAGGAACAGAGAATTGCAGATACTCAGGATATATTGAAAACAGGGTTTATTAACTTCACATTTTTTACTAGAAAGCCTTTATGCTGTTGTGAAAAGAATAAAATCCAATACATTACTTTGGAAGCATTTTTTTATAAGCTTCCACTAGGTGCCCTTCATTTGTCTCAGAGGGAAATTGAGTTTTGTATGTCTTTGGAAGGCATTCTGTTTCTACATTTTTTATGCTTTGATCTGGAAATGTGAGATAGTATAATACATCAAGCAAATCTAATAGTAGATCATATGGGTTGTTTTAAAATTTGAAACCATTTATTTCATAATCACAAATATGTGAATGAATTATAGAAATCCGTGGATAAAGGAAACTATAGAGAATGGTTTAACTGAAAGAAAATATTTCTAATTAACAATTATACTATTTTTTAATGCCACCAGATGTTAGTTTCTATCTGAATAATGGGATTTTAGGTATAGTTATAGAAATAACTTATATATGTTATTTCTCCTTATAGATACAAGCCCTGTCCAGAGTATGTCCAGCCATGTAATATGAAAAATAGAGACATTTAGTAAAGAAGATACAAGAAAAAAACATGGTACATAGGACAATGACACCTCAGTCCTCTTCAAAGTAAGAGTACCTTGGGACCTCACACAGTTCTCCCCATAGCCAACAGCTGCTCTCTTATTTTCTTGAATCTCATCAATGGCCTGGAATCCCTTTCCTTTCAAAGGTGATGTTAGTTTTGGGAAAAGCCAGAAGTCACAGGGTGCCAAATCTGGGCTGTACTGGGGCTGAGTCATCTGGATAATTTAATGTTTCACTAAAAAATTTTTAAAAATTTAAAAATTAAAAAAAAAAAAACCTCTGCATGAGACATGATGCATGAATATGCCCTTTGTCATGATGAAGTTGCCAGTTACCAGTTGCTCATAGCTGTGGCCTTCTGAACCATCTAAATTGTTTCCATGGAGGACTGTTCAAGCTTAACTCAAAATGTGATGCAGATTCATTGCTGTACTGCCCCATTTTGAATGTGACGACCACACAGTACACATCCTCACTCAACAGCATCTACTGTCTACTGCCCCCACCAACTAGTACAATGAAGTTATCATTGTTCATACATGTGCATTCCAGTCCACTCTCCTTGGCCTCAGGTTACATGTTGCACAAACCTTTCTTGTTATATTAATAATGGTGGGCTTTTCCCAGACAGACCTCATGCATCACCTGTAATTTATAAGTAAATGAGAAAGACTGATGAAAGCACTAGTCTTCTTGTTTGAACTCTATTACCTGTTGAGCATTGTTTCCCAGAGTGTAGTACATTCAGTAATTTTAGGAGATAATCAATGTGTGTGTGTGTCTGTGTGTGTTTTACTTTGAAAATATAAAAGCAGCATTGAGAAATAATAAAATCATAGACATGTTATTTCAAAAAGATACTAAATTTATTTAAGCAAAATGCCAGATAATTAAAGCATTTTTACTGTTTGTCTCAAGTTCATTTCTTTCTGCTCTTCCTTTTTTAAAAAAATATGTAGATGTTTAAATTCCATGTAATTTCCTATACTGAATATTTTAGTTATACCTTTTGTATTACATTTTAAAGAGTGACTGGGAATTAGAATTTATCTTAGTCAACATCCATAAATATTACACCAGCTCAATGATAACGAAAGAGCTTTTACAACGTATTATTCTACCTATTCCTTTATAATCCTTTATGTTATTATGCATGTTTTACAACTCTTATCATGCATTACTACTAAATTTTTCTTAATATTTCAGTAGTATTTAAATACTCATTATATTTATTCATATTGTTACTACTTTCCCTGGTCTTCTTTTCTACAGATATGGGCTTCATTCTGGAGTTGTTGCCTTTTAAAATAAAGACATATCTTTTGTATTTTTATATACAAGTTTTCTAAGATTATGTCTGCTTGCAATATTTTATTTAACCCCCAACTATAAAAATATGCTGAATAATAATACATGTTTGAGTTTCCTTCTAGCACTTAAAAAATATCATTACATTGCTTTTTGGCTTCTTTGTATCCTTCACCAGGGCAGCCCTAATGTATATCCTTTTTATTTTTGCCCTCTTAATGCACCATCTTTTTAATTTTATTATTATTTTTTAACTTTTGTATTGTAGCAGCTTGCCTATGGTGTACTTATTTGGGACTTTCTCTGTATTTATTATTTTTCTAATTCATTAAGTGATTGTATTAGCCACTTGATATCTTTCATCAGTTTTGGAAAATTTCCTAACATGTTTTCTCTACAAACCTTCTGGAATGCCAATCATATCCAGATTTTACAGGTTGATGCCTTCTCAAAGGTCTCAGTATTCTTAACTTTCTAAAAGTTATTATTACTGTTTCTGTCTGTAGAATTTCTATTAACAATTATATCACTAATTCTTTCTTTGACTGTGTCTAGTCTCCCATTATTATTATTATTATTATTATTTTACTTCAGGTATTTTATGTATGTTTTCAAATTTTTATTTGGTTATTTTCCTTTGTGAATTTTTCCCACCTTTTCTTCAAGTTTCTGAACACTGTGTATTTTGATTTCTAATATCTGTAAAGAGTCACTACATAAGTTTTGTCAAATTTTAGAATTCTGGGCAGGAGGGTAAATCTCTTACTAATGCTGTTCTTGCAGTACAACCAAGCAACTAACATGAATTTATTTTTAAATAGTGTTTTATTTAGCTTTCAGTGACTCTTCTATAAGCTGCAGAAAATTTACTGTTTTTTTTTATATTGATTCTAGTGAAAATATTGTCATTTATTGTCAAGACTAATTCATTACTTTAAAAAATATTTTTTACTTTCTGGTTGTAAATATTTTTGTTTAATTTTAGACTTTTCTATTACATGTTATTGCTTTTGGTTTTCTCTTCTGACTATGATACATTTATTTGCTTTATCATAAGCACTTTATGTTTAATGAAAACATGTATAAAATATATGACAATAGTTGTTACCTGATTTGAATAGAGAAAATAAACTGGAAAAATAAGAACCAAAGGAACATGTACGACTGTAACAAATGGTCTAATATTTATATCTGTTCAGTCCCAGCAAGAGACAAAAAATAAAGTGGGGCTAAAAAAATTATTTTAAAAATTGTGGCTGAAGATCTCTTAAAATTGCCCAAAATAGATTTAAAAAACTGAGAAATTACAACTAGAATAAACTAAAAGAAATCCACATCAAGTCTCATTTTACTCAAAATTCAGAAAATTAACAACAAAGAAAAGGTTTTGAAAATGACTAGATAGAAATAATGGACTATAGTTGATAAAGATTTTACTTTATCTTATTATTTATTTTATTTTTATTTTTGTATAGGTTTTATTTATTATTTTTAGAGAGAGGGGAAGGGAGAGAGGTAGAGAAGGAGAGAAACATCAATGTATGGTTGCCTTTCATCTGCCTCCAGCTACAGACCTGGCTGGAGACCTGGCTTGTAACTTGGTTATATGCCCTGGCTGGGAATCAAACCAGTGACCTTTGGGTTCACAGGCCAGTACCTTATCCACTGTGCTGCCAGCCAGGGCTATAGTTGATAAACAATTTGAATGAGAGCTAATTTATTGTCAAAAGCCTCAGAGGCCAGAAAGAAATGGCACAACATTGTTCAAGTGCTTAAAAAATAACTGCCAACATATAATTCTATATCCAATTAAAATATCCTTCAAGAAGAACACTGAGCAGAACAAGTGACTGCAGAACAGTCTTAGTGTTCAAAGGTGAGCTTTGAACAAGATTTGGAAGCAACTCATTAGTTAGAAAGGGACTTTGGGGAGAATGAGGGAAATGGATTCTGATTTGCTTTGTAAAATAGAGTTCAGTTTTCAGTAGATGCTAATTAAAACTGATACCTTTCAATTAAAAAATTACAAAACAATTTCCTAAAGAAAATGGTAAATTAAGAAATCTTGGAATATTGGGGGGGGGGAAAGATGGTGAGAACAAAAACATGAATAATAAATATAACAGATTTCCTTTTTCTCTCTTGAATTTTAAAATGCTTGATGATTATAGCAAAAATTATCCCTGGGTGGTGGCTCAAGGATAGATGCCAGCCTTCAAACCCAAAGGTCACTGGTTTGATTCCCAGCAAGGGCACATAACCAGGTTACAAGCCAGGTCTCCAACCAGGTCTGTAGCTGGAGGCAAGTGAAAGGTAACCAACCATACATAGATGCTTCTCTCCCTTTCTTCTTCCCTCCCTGCCCTTCTCTCTGGAAATAATAAATAAAATCTTTTTTTTTTAATTATATGTTTAGTGTATTATGCAATGTATATAAACTCTGGAGAGTTTACATTCAATATTATTTTTTATTAATATTAGCTGTACAGCATAATGTTTAGAAAATAATATCCTTTACAAAATATTACCCTTATATTTCAAATATCTATCTAGTGCTATACATAGTTATCGACTATTTTCTCTATGCTATGCTTTACATACCCATATCTGCTTTGTAACTACCAATCTGTACTTCTTAATCAGAATGGCTTCCTTAATAAATCAACAAACAAGTATTGACAAGAATGTGGAGAAAAGGGAACACTTGAGAATACAGGTTGGTGCATCTACTATAGAAAACATGTGGAGGTTTCTCTAAAAATTAAAAATGAAACTTCTTATGATCTAGTGATTCCACTTCTGGGAATACATCTAAATAAACTGAAAATATCAATTCAAAACTTATATATCCCCCAATATTTACTGCAGCATTATTTATAATAGCCAAGATATTAAAATAACCCAAGTTCCCATCAATAGGCAAGTGGATTAAAAAGTTGTGGATTATATATACATTGGAACATTAACCATAAAAAAGAATGAAATCTTATTATTTGCAATAGCATAAATGGCCTAGTGAGTATTATACTAAATAAAATACAGTATGTAAGACAAAAATAGACTTTTTAAATGAGGGAAGTAAGTATAAGCTTTTGAATCTCAACTTCCCTGATGTTTTATTTTTTTTTAAATTGAATTTATTGACGTGACACTGGTTAATAAAATTATACAGGTTTCAGGTGCACCATTCTGTAACACATCATCTGTACACCGTATTGTGTGTTCACCACCCCAAATCAAGTCTCCATCCATCACCTTCCCTATACTTTCCTCCACTTCCCCCCACCCATTCCTCCCCTCAAACACCACACAGGTTTCCATATCTGTGAGGTTTTCTTTATTTCTTCTCAATCCCTCCACTCCCCCACACACAACACTTATGCCAAACAGCTGTTAGCCTGATCTTTATAATTGTTGCTATTATGTATTTAAAGTCTCTGAATCAAAATTTAATTATCATTGCAATAATAATAACATACTTTATGTAGGATATCTGTGCAGATTTAAAAATGCATAAAATTGTCTAATGTAATACCTTAAATTTAGAGATATTAAATAGAATTTTGCTCTTCTTTCTTCTTTTATTTTTATTTCAGCTTTATGTCCACCCTTTTGACTAGACCTCCAGGAGTCTTCTAGAGACTAGATATGTTTGTGTGTTTGTTTCTGTGCACTTCATTTACTCCTTATTGTTTCTGACCTGGGACTCTAATTTCTATTTTTTCTTCTTTTTATTTTTAGCCTGTCAATTATTTTAATAGCAATCAGTCTTCTTTTTCCCTTAAACTTGTTACTTTCTGAACTATTAATTTCCCACCTGACCAATAGGTCAGAGTTTCTATTTTGAAATTACATTATTGCTGCTCCTATCCTGGGAGGAAGTCCTGAGTCAGAAATAAGATTAATGTGTAAAGAAGCCTTTATTTATTCATTTTTCATTTTTTCCAAGTTATGGCAGTTATTTCCCCATAATGATTGCCAGCATGAATGCACACAAATCCATAATTTAGGTGAAAAAATAGTGTTTTTATAATTAATTTTAGGCAAATAAAACTTTAAATTTTATTCACTGAAAATGTGACATAAGCTTGAGTATCAGGATATTGTTTACACTTACAAAGCAGAAATCCTGTTTTAATATGGCTTGGTGTTATATATTCAGACAGGTAGGATTGCTCCTCCTCCTCAAAAAATAAAAAACCTCAAATCATCAAAATAGAATTCATATTTGTGTGGATATAAAAAGAGTTAAGATTTTTTTCCACATTTAAAGTTCAGGAGAGACATCTTCAGAGCCTTTCAAATAATTTACAATTAGCCAATATTACATTTTTTAATACAATACACTCATATACCAGTACTGTAAATACATAAAATATGTATTGTTGGTATTTAATTACTTTTCCTCATAACAAATCTCTGATGTCTATTCTGGATAGTTTATATTATTGATCCATCCTTATCTTGACACATACTGAAGAAATTTTTTCAGGCTTCTTAGCTTTATTCATATGTAATATGTAATGAGCAGCAGAAGAAACTGTATTTTTGAAACTTTTGACATTGAGTATAAAAAATATATTTATTACAGTCTATAGAACTCTTAAATATTCTTTACAGAAATGTGGAAAATTACAGTAGAAAGAAAGAGAAAAAGCAAGTTAGGGAGCTGTGGTATGGCAGTCTGCCAAATAGTTATGACAAGTCTATGCGCTGTTTACTGTGCAGCAAATGAAACAAGATTCTGCATTGTATTGTACAGAAATAATTAGGGAGTGGTTGGTGCCCTTGGCTACTTTGAAGAAACAAAATAAAATCTGGGATCACTCTCATTAAAGGCACACCAAAGCTAATGAGGTTCCTATATTATTACTTATCTACATATATATGTATATATACTATGTGTATATATATAATGTCTTTACTTAAAATTCTTACATGAAAAAATGTATTTTATTTTTTACTTGAAATAATTAGAAAATATTATGTCTCAGAGGGCAGATACCATGAGACTACACCAGAACAAGTAAAATAAAGTATTAAAATATTTAATTGGTATTCAAGCTTTTGAGGAAACTAGAAGAGTTTAAGATCCAATCCAATATATAAGTAAACAAATAAAACCTCAAAGAAAATGATTAGAGCTAGAATCTGGTACCTACAATTGTATATTATAGTTTATGCTGAAACATTATTTTTCTCTTGAAATTACCCCCATTGTTATCAAATACAATTATAGTAAAGGTAAATGGTCTATAAAATAAATCTAAACTTATTATATCTGTCCTAAATTACATAAGAGTAGGGATAACAGCAATTGATCAATTAGGCTCTTTTAAATATGCTTTGCTGGAACTGTTTAAAAGGAGTCTCACATGGAAATTCAACAGCCACCTGAGGCCAGGGAATATAAGCCAAGTACTTACCATCAAGCTTTGCTTGCAATGCTTACAGATTTGGGTGAATTTCTTTCTTCCTCAGGTCTCAAAACTATCTTGAGCCCTGGCTGGTGGCACAGTGGATGGGGTGCCAGCTTGCAAACCCAAAGGTCGCTGGTTCAATTCCCCAGCCAGGGCACGTAACCGGATTGTAAGCCAGGTCTCCAGCCAGGTCCATAACTGGAGGCAGGTGAAAGGCAACCACACATTGATATTTCTCTCCCTCTCTGCCTCCCTCCCTAGCCCTCTCTTTAAAAATAAGTAATTTTTTAAAAAAAATTTAAAAAAGAAACTATCTTGAAGTTTTTAGGTCTGTCGGAAAGTAAGCCTCCTCATTCAGCTGGTAAGGGTACTGGGAACCCTGGAAGCAAGATACCAGGCCAGTTTTTTCAAAGGGACTTTATTTTTTCCATAAGGTCAACTTTACTTTCTTAAAACTATCTTGTCATATCTCAGTCTAGACACATTTTCAACTGTGACAAAGCTTGATAATACAATGTTTTTTGTGTGTGCATCTTGTTACAAGAGATTCCTTTTGAACTAATGTAAATAACTATTGTGTCATGAAAATATAAAAGTACTCACTGAGAGCTTCCAAAATCCAGAGGAATCATCTAAGGGAGAAAAAAATGTTTTAATTCTAATCATAGGTATAACTTACCAAGTTGTAGATATAGTTAGCTTAAGAGAAAAATATTTCTTTATATCTGGAAACCAAAGATTAAAGACCTAGTAATATTTCAAATGATAAGTCACAAAAGTATAATCATGTTCCTCAGTTCATTTAATAATATTTTATTATTATTCATCTTGCTCTTTCTGTTAGCAATTTTATGAAACCATTAGCTTCTCTATTAATGTTCTATAATTCTAACAGAGAGACCTGTATTCTAGAGCTCTTGATTCTAGAATCCTTTCCATGAGTCTCCTGAAGCTGAAGCACTCCTGTAAGTGCCAGAGTAAATCATAATTGTCATAAATAACAAAAGACTTCTAAACATGTCTATTTGTTAGAGATTTGATCAGGGTTTGTTATAATGGAATTGACAAGGAAATTTGGTTATTAGGTAATGCTTTTCATGTAATTTAACATATCAAATAAGCCTAATAAATGTAACATGTCTTTTTGTATAAGGAGAAAGAGCAAATCTTTTGAGCTTTTTCAGAGAACCTGTAAAATGTCCCAAGAGGTCCAAAGACCTTTACTTGGCATCTGATTTTGAGAAATTTGTAAAAAAAAATAATAATAATAATAAAAAGATCTAGACATTTGACTAAATGGGGTCACAGATCATTATGAAAAAATACTTAATTACTTATTTAACCAAAGAAGCAATAGAGATTTCAAAGGCAAATATAGATTATATAGCTGTTAGCAAAATTTAACTCTTTTAATAATGAGATTTAGTTTTCACAAGTAACCAAAGACCTGATTAAGACAACTTGAAGTACAAAACGTTATTTTGGCAAAACAAAATCTTTGCTTTCTAGGAAGCTTCTCCAAAAGGCAAAGAAACTCCTCCATAATCTTATCAATAGTAGACCAATAGTCTAAGAAAAATTTGTTCTTTTTACAAACACTAAAACAAATTCTAATTTTACAATATATTATTTTTATATTAAATTTTACTTACTCAAATGTTTAGCCAGCTTGATAAAACTTTAAATTCTCATTCCAAACATTACTTTTTAAAATTTTATTTTATTTTTGTTGTATTACATCCATCCCCTTTTTACTCCCCTCTGTCCCCTTCCATCCCCCGACAAAAGCAATCCTACTTGTTGTCCATGTCCATGGTTCTTCCATACTAGTTTCTTCACTAAACTGCTCCCCTTCTTTGCCTCTTCCTTCCCCTTTCCCCCGCCCCCCTTTCCCCTGCCCACTGAAGGTCTGTTCACTGTATTCATGTATCTGGTTCTGCTTTGCTTGTCTGTTTTATTATTGTCCTGTAATGGGTGAGATCATATGGTATTTGTCTTTCTCTGACGAGCTTATTTCACTAAGCATAATACTCTCCAGTTCCATCCATGTTGTTGCAAAAGTTAGGAGTTCCTTCTTTCTTTCTGCTGTGTAGTATTCCATTGTGTAAGTTTACCAAAGTTTTTTGATCCACTCATCCACTGATGAGCATTTAGGCTGTTTCTAGCACTTGGCTATTGCAAATGGCACTGCCATGAACATAGGGGTACATAGGTTCTTATGAACTGGTGTTTTAGGATTCTTAGGGTATAATCCCAGCAATGGGATCACTAGATCAAAAGGCAGTTCAAGTTTTTTGTTTTGGGGGGAAATTCCATCTGTTTTCCACAGTGGCTGCACCAGTCTGGGGTCCCACCTACAGTGCACCAGGGTTCCTTTTTCTCTACATCATTACCAACACTTGCTGTTTGTTGATTTGTTAATGATGGACATTCTGACAGGTGTGAAGTGGTATCTCATTGTAGTTTTAATTTGCATCTCTCTGATGTCTAGTGATGTCAAGCCTCTTTTCATATGTCTATGGGTCCTCTGTATGTTCTCCTCAGAGAAGTATCTGTTCAGGTCCTTTGTCCATTTTTTAATTGGGTTGTTTGCCTTCCTGGTATTCAGTCAGTCATATGAGTTCTTTATATATTTTGGAGATTAAACCCTTATCTGAGGGTTTAATATATATCTGGCAAATATATTTTCTCATATAGTTGGTTCCCTTTTCATTTTGCTGATGTTTTCTTTAGCTTAGCAGAACATTTTTAGTTTGATGTAGTCCCATTTGTTTATTTGTTCCTTTATTTCTCTTGCCCTAGGAAAAATATCAGTTAAAATATTGCTGCATGAGATATCTGAAATTTTACTGCCTATGTTTTCCTCTAGGACTTTTATAGTGTCACAGCTTGGTAGAAATTATATCTTCAAGGTGCATATAGAAAAAGAATGCAAATTTTCTCTCAGGAGTTTTGGAATATATTTACCAATTATACAAAATCTTTAAACAATTACTTAAGATTTTCCTTTTTTTTTTTTTTTTTTAAGTGCAGGGCAATTGTTTTTACCAATATTCTGATATTTATCGTACCTGAAAATATCTGAAGGAAAATAGGAAGGAGTCAGCATCAATTTTGAGTTATTCTGTGTCATGCTTTTGTTTTTCTAAAGATTTAAGTTCCAAATCAAGAACTGTCTATTTTAACTCTTACTGTTCTGCACTCCTATAAGCTATATTTAAAGGACATTGTATAGGAAGGCTTGTAGCTGGCAGAACCTGATTATAGAGCCCAGCAAAGATCATACTGTCCATCCCAGGTGCTCTGCTAAATATATTTTCTAGATTTTAATATTTACATGAGTAATTTGGGCCTAGAGATTTGACTATAAATATTGTAGGGAAATGGAAGTTAAAAATAGGCATCTAGTTGTTTACAAAATTTTCTGGGAAGGTAGAAGAGCTCAGGTAATTTATTGAGGAGATGGTGTAAGAGTACAAGAAGAATTTATGTGGCTTGTGAATTTTATTTTGTTTCAAGTAAAATTCTGATAACAGGAAAATCCCTAAGGAAGTCCCTAGAAGCTAGCTGCTATATTTCTTTGTGTCCTTTTTTTTTTTTTTTTTTCCTGTGAGTACCAATAAAACAATTATTCAAAATAAAATCTATCTAATTTTCTTTTTAATTTAGAAGTATTTACAATTCAGAGGATCCATCTATCCATTGTTTGGCCATTGATAAGTAAGATTTTCTCAATCATCACTCACAAACAATAAGCCCTTTTATGGCTTAACCATGGATTCAGAGGCATCTCAAAGAGAGTGAAAGAAATAAATCAGTTCTCCCAATATCAAGAAAGTTTATTCCCAAAGACTGTCTAAGACAGCATAGGCCTTTGCTGCATAAGGTGGTAAGGATGCCATAGTGAAAATGGTGTATCTGGTTTCTCATGAAAATTTAAGAAGTCTGTAGTCACAAACCTGCTAACCTGTGACTTCAGGTCAGTGCTATTGGAATGGGACATTATCTAGCCCAGACAAAGCAATAAAGGTTGAGATGCCTGAAGCTCTTTTAAGGACTGATACCCCTCAAAATACACCCTCTGAGAGCTGACATGGCTGGACTAATGTGTGCTGCTTGTGACTTCATGTTTAGGATTCTCAGTCTATTTGGCCACCAGATATAACCAGGTAAGTACACCTTCTGGTTGGTGGAAAACAGAAAAAATATTCTCACTGGTCACAAAGCCAAGTTCTCAGGCCATAAAAGAAGAAAGTAAAAAAAGTCTAATGCATGTTTTTACATAGGGGACTCACTGCAAATTTTATTTAAATAGACACCAGTGAAAGGTGCACTCTGAAAGGGCAGCTTAAACATGGGCCTATGCCTGAGTTGTTATCCTATGGTACTTCCTTCTTATGACAAATTGCAAAACAAAGAAAAATGTGACCATCTCTGGAACAAAAGAGTCAGTAAAAAAAG
Organism: Noctilio leporinus; assembly: GCA_004026585.1. Classification (NCBI taxonomy): domain Eukaryota; kingdom Metazoa; phylum Chordata; class Mammalia; order Chiroptera; family Noctilionidae; genus Noctilio; species Noctilio leporinus. Next base: position 7,888 of record PVIW01000878.1, on the reverse strand, counting down.
AGTATTCATTTACCAAATACCAGAGTCATTATGTACAAGGAACTAGTTCTACAACTATCATTGTCTTCTACTAATCTAAAATTAGAAAAAGAGAAAAGGACTCTCACTACTTTTGCTCCTACTGGATCCCAGAGAGACCTGGGAGGCTGACATGATAAGAATCCTTACTTTTTGCTGTTTTTTTTTTTTTTTTTGTCAGAAGCCTCAGGATCTCTTCATGTGCCAGTAGCATTCAGTTAATGATGAGCCCGCTGACTGCTCCAAGTATCAGGAAGGGGAAAACATAATCTTCTGTTCTGGGTTCTTCTGGTTGTTTAAGAATTAAATGCACGTGAGACAATTTAACAAGAGAAATAAGTTTAATTTTGTATGTACGGATGTCTCCCAGATACAGGACCCCCAAAAATGACTAACACTGGCAGCCTTTATGCTTTTTAGATGAAGAAAACAATAAATTTATAAATAATTGACAAGTGACATAAGTTTGGGTTTAGGATAATAAATTAGTAAAGAAGTAATAAGGATGTTTACACAGCCTTCTAAGCCTTGAATTCCCTATCTCTGGCAATATCTCTGGCCTCTCTACCTCCTGGTGTAGGGGAGGTAGTTTTATACAGGAGATTTAATTCCTGTTTCCTGGGAGATAGGAGGGAGTGGTCCTTCTTGCATTGGAAGTTTCTCAAGTAACTTTAATTAAAAATAATCAATATGACAAGGTGGAAATGGCAAATTCTGCTCTCTTACAATGGTTTTAAGACTATTTTTAGGTTGATATAATACAATCAATTTATAATTATTTTACTTTAATGATAAACTTAGGTCACAAGTCACAATGCATTTACTTTAATCCCCTTCAATATAAAGCACCTAATAATTTACAAGTAATGAACATAAAGTCCTGTAGCTATTCTTAAACCATGAATCTATCCTTAGTCCATTATGGTTTTCTCTTACTAACAGAAGCTGCTTTATAAACTATAAATAACTTGTTTGTTTATTCTTTGGTATTTTAAGTAGAAATTATTTCAGTGAGTAATGGAATTTTACTTAGTTTATCTCTTTCTTTAAGTAGACCCTAGGACATTTTACTAATTTGAGCAACTCTCTATTAGCCATTTTGAGATTTCCAATTGCCTTAATAAATGAGTATTTCAGTCCACCAGTCCTCAAGGTCATTCATAAATTGTGAATTTTCTATATTTATTGCCACTTATTCCATTATACATATGAGTGTGTGGATAAAAACAAGCTGTTGAAATGCACATTGATAGGTAAGCATCAAATTTTATGCCTTTTCATTTTATAGGTTACCTATATTTAACCCTGGTTCTATATATAATAAACATTTCAATGACAAAAATATATCTTTGAATGAGGAGTAATTTTTGATTGAGGAAAAGAAAAGCTCTAATTATTTGTATTATATTCACATTCTTGCTATAAATAAATAGCTATTTTCTGTAGAACTATATATTTATGCATGAAAAATAATAATTCGAATCTATAAGAATTTGTTATTTAGTGGTTATGTTTTTTATAAGTAGTTCAAACTACATAATGGCTCAATATCAATCATTTTTAGCATTTAAGTTTTTTTCCTTTCTTTCATTTCTTAACTGCTATTTTCTTAACATTCTGGATGTGTTTAATATTTACCAATTAAAAGACTGGAACTCCTACACCATTTCTCTAAATAATAAACATTTTAAACATTTTATTAACTTTGCCTAAAAAATGAAATGGTAGAGTTTGTAGACCACTTTTCCAACTACAAAGCATTATTTGAGTAATCCCAAAGAAACATGTTATATATCCAAATTGAAGTATATATGAAATATAATAAGAAGTTTCTTACTGCAAATGTATTTCTTGCTTTATTTCTGGCTTTAGCATATAATATCTCTCCTAACATATGGTCTGTAAATTCTAGAAATAAAAATTACCTTAAGTATAAATGGATTAAATGCTCCAACCAAAGGGCATAGAGTAAGATGAGTGGATAAGAAAACATGACTGGTATATATGCTACCAACAAGAGAACCACCTCAGAACAAAAGATATACACAGGTTGAAAGTGAAGAGATGAAAAAATATTCCAAGCAAATTGACACAAAAAGAAACCTGGGTGCAAACCCAACGGCCACTAGTCGATTCCCCAGTCAGGGCATACACCCAAGTTGCAAGCCAGGTCTCCAGCCAGGTCCTTGGCTGGAGGCAGGTGAAAGGTAACCATACATTGATGCTTCTTTCCCTTTCTTCCTTCCTCCCCATCCTTATCTCTGAAAATAATAAATAAAATCTTTTAAAAAAAGGCTGGGGTAGCAATATTTATATCAGACAAAATTAATATCAAAACAAAAACTACAAAAAGAAATAAAAAAGATATCTACATAACACATAAAGGAATAACCAACCCAAAAGATGGACATAACCCTTGTAATACATATGCAGTCAACAAAGGAGCACCTAAATTTATAAAGAAAGTCTTGGAAGACTTCAGGAAAGATATTGGCAACAATATGGTCATTCTAGGGGATTTTAACATCCCACTATCAACAATAGATAAATCTTCCAAACAAAGCATCAACACAGATATTGTAGCATTGAACCACACTCAAGATCAAACGGACTGAATTGATATATACAGAATCTTTCAGCCCAAAGAAGCACAATATACATTTTTTTCAAATGCAAATTGAACATTTTCAGAGAGACCACATGGTAGGACACAAAACAAGCCTCAACAAAATCAAGAAAATTGAAATCATAGCAAAAGTCTTCTTAGACCACAATGGATTAAACCTAGACACCATCATCAAGGAAAAACTCTCAAAAGCATTCAAATGCATGGGAACTGAATAATGTATTATTAAATAATGAATAGGTTAACAATGAGATCAAGGAAGAAATAAAAAAATATCTCAAAACAAGTGGAAATGGACACACAACAACCCAAAACCTATGGGACACAACAAAAGCAATACTGAAAGGGGTGTTCATAGCAATACAGCCTACTTAAAAAGTATAGAAAAATCTCAAATAAACAACCTAACCCTATGTCTACAACAACTAGAGGAATAACAACAAACAATTCCCAAAGTAGAAGGAAGGACATAATATCAGGGCAAAGTTCAATAACACAGTGACTAAAAGAACAAGTCAAAAAATGAATAAATCCAGGAGCTGATTCTTTGAAAAGACAAAGAAAATTGACAAATCTTAACCATGCTCATCAAGAAAAAAAGAAGAGAGAGGCCGAAACAAATAAAATCATAAATGAAAGAGGAGAAATCGCAAGCACAGAAATACAAATGACTGTAAGAAATTACTATGAACAACTATATGCCAAGAAATTGAACAATTTAGGTGAAACAGACAAATTTCTAGAAACATACAATCTTCCAACACTGAATCAAGAAGAAGCAGAAAGCATGAATAGATCAATAACAACTAGTGAAATTGAGTAATCAAAAAACCTCCCAGCATACAAAAGTCCTGGACTGGACATCTTCACAGGTAAATGTTACCAAACATTTAAGGAAGGACTAACCCCTATCCTTCTCAAACTATTACAGAAAGTTGAGGAAAAGGGAAGACTCTCAAAATCTTTTTCTGAGGCCAGTATCATCCTAATTCCAAGATAAGGTAAAGACATAACAAAGAAAGAAAGCTACAGGCCAATATCGCTGATGAACATAGGTACTAAAATTCTCAACAAAATACTGGCAATCTGAATTAAAAAACATATTAAAAAGATTATACACCATGATCAGGTGCAATTCATCTCACAGATGCAAGGATGGTACAATATTCACAAGTGAATAAATATAATGCACCACATGAAATGAGGGATAAAATTATGTGATCATGTCAATAGATGCTGAAAAATTATTTGATTAAAATTCAGCATATCCAGTGCATACTTATAATAAAAACACTCAGCAAAATGGGAATAGAGGAGCATACCTCAACTTAATAAATGCCATATACAAGAAACCTAGAGCCAACATTATACTCAACAGGCAAAACCTAAAAGATTTTCTTTTAAATCAGGAAGAAGACAATGGTGTCCACTTTTACCACTCTTATTCAACATATTACTAGAAATTCTAGCCACAGTGACAAGATAAGAAAAAATATATAAAAGGCATCCAAATTGGAAAGGAGGAAGTAAAACTGTCATTATTTGCAGATAATGTGATACGTACATAGAAAACCCTATAGACTTAACCAAAAATCTACTTCACCTAATAAGTGAATTTGGAAAAATAACCAGATAGCAAGTTATCTGTCAAAGGAAATTTTGTACATTAACAATGAAACATCAGAGCTAGAAACTGCAAAACAAACTCTATTTACTATAGCAACAAGAAAAATTAAGTACCTTGGAATAAACTTAACCAAGCCGGTAAAAGACCTGTACTCTGAAAACTGTAGAACACTGAAGAAAGAAATTAAGGAAGATACAAATAAATGGAAGCATATACCATGTTCATTGATTGTAAGAATTAGCACCATTAAAATGTCCATCCTACCTAGAGCAATCAATAGATTCAATGCAATCCCTATTAAAATATCAATGGCATATTTCACATAACTAGAATAAATATTTATATAGAACCAAAAATGACCCCAAATATACTTGGTGATCTTGAGAAGGTGGAACAAAGGGGGAGTAATTTCAATACCTGTATCAAATTATACTGCAAGTCCATTGTAATCAAAACAGTCTGAAACTAGCATAAGGATGACAAATAGATCAATGGAACAGAATAGAGAACTCGGAAATAAACCCAAGTCTCTATGGTCAATTAATATTTAACACAGTGGGCATAAGCATACAATGGAGTAATGAACACCAATTCAATAAATGGTGTTGGCAAAACTGGAGTGGTACATACAAAAAAATGAAACTAGACCACCAACTTACACTATACATCAGAAAAAACTCATAATGGATAAAAGACAAATATAAATCATGGCACCAAAGAAGTCCTAGAAGAAAATAAAGGCAAGAAATTTTCAGATATCACATGCATCAATATTTTTGCTGCTATATCTCCTAGGGCAAGGGAAATTAAAAAAAAAATTAATTGAATACAGCAAACTGAAAAGCTTCTGTCCAGCAAAAGAAACCATCATCAAAGTGAAAAGGGAGCAGGCTGCATAGAAGAACATATTTGACAATTATAGTACATTGCACAAGGGGTTGATCTCCGAAATACATAAAGAATTTATACAACTCAACACCAGGAAGACAAACAATCCCATTTAAAGATGGACGAAGAATCTCAATAGACACTTTTCCAAGGAGGACATACAGATGGCCCATAGACATATGAGAAGATGCTCAACATCACTGGCCATCAGAGAGACGTAAATTAAAACCACAAAGAGATATAACTTCACACCTGTTCAGAATGGCCATCATTAATAAATCAACAAACAATAGGTGTTGATGAGGATGTGGAAAAAGGGAAACTTGGTCTACTATTGATGGGAATGCAGACTAGTACAGACACTGTGGAAGACAGTATGGAATTTTCTTAAAAAACTAAAAGTGAAACTGCCTTTTGACCCAGTATTTCACTACTGAGAGTATACCCTAATATCCTGAATCACCAGTTCAAAAGAACTTATATATACCTATATGTATAGCAGCATTATTTATAATAGCCAAAATTTAGAAATGGTCTAAGTGCCCATCAGTAAATGAGTGGATCAAAAAACTGGTACATTTCCACAATGGAACACTGTGCAGCAGAAAAAAAAAAAGAAACTCCTACTTTTTGATACAGCATGGATGGAACTGGAGAATATTTTTCTTTTAATTAATTAATTAATTAATTTAGTTTTGAGAAACAAAAGCCAAGTTGATTAAAAATATGGAACGCTTCACAAATTTGCATATCATCCTTGCACAGGGGCCATGCTAATCTTCTCTGTATCATTCCAATTTTAGTATATGTGCTGCTGAAGCGAGCACTGGAGAATATTTTTATAAGTGAAATAAACCAGACAGTGAAAGACAAATATCACATGATCTCACCTATAAGAAGAATCTAATGAACAAAATAAACTAACCAACAAAATAGAACCACAGGTATGAAAATATGGAACTGGCCTAAAGTGACCAGACTGAAACTGAGTAGAGGGGATAGCAGTGGAAAGAAGAGAAAGGGACTAGACAAAGAACATGTATGACTGACCCAGGCACATGGACAAGAGTGTGGGAATTGACTATGGGAGTGGGTGTTGGACGGGAAGATTAGGGCAAAGACAATTGTAATAAAGAACAATAAAAATGACTTAATTAAAAAACAACTATGAGACATTTCTACAATGGAATATCATTTGGCCATAACAAAAGAGAAAAAATTTACCCATTTGCAACAGCATAGGTGGACTTGGAGAACATTATGCTAAGTGAAATGAGCCATGCATAATAAGATAAATGTCATAAGATTTCATTCATATGTGGAATCTAATAACCTGCACTACAAGCAAATTGAGACTCAGATGGTGAGCAGAATGACACCTAAGGGCAGGGAATTTTAAGGACTGGAGGGACTGACCAAAAAGTAAAAAGTACTCATGGACATGGATAAGAGTGTGGTGATTGTGGGAGGGAGGGTCATTTAAGGGAACTAAGTACTAATGAAAAAAATGAAACTAAAATATTAAATAAAGATACTATAAAATAATGGTTAAATTATTATAATAATACAAGTGTTACTTGTCTTTTTCACTTCTTTAACACAATTGCTGGAGTGAAAGTGAAAGTAAAAAATAAGACAAAAGTCATTAAACTGTAAGAGCAGTCACTTGAAGAAAAGTAAAATCCCAACTTAAGATAAGCTAGTATTTGATTAAATAAATTAAAATGCACCTTTTAAAAAATACTGATCTTTAAAATGCTTTTATAATGAGAGGTGAAATGTAATTACTCATATTTCAGCATTTGACAGACACTTCCTTAATGACCTAAGTGAGCATGCCATTTCAAGAAAAGCAAAGTTCTGTCCAAAAAGCATAAAGCCACATACTCTGAAAATTAGAGACATTTATTGAAAAAGATACAAAATAAAAAAAAACATTGCAGATAGGACAATGGTGCCTCAGTCTCCCTCAAAATAGACACGTTGGGACCTCACACAATTCTCCCAATCACCATCAGCTGCCCCATCGTATTTTACTGAATCTTATTGATAGTCTGAAATCTTTTCCTTTTCAAAGGTGATTTTAGTTTTGGGAAAAGTCAGAAATTACTGGCCGCCAAGTCTGGGCTGCAGTGAGGCCAAGATGCCTAGATGATTTGGCATTTTGCCAAAGGTCATAGGTGACATGATGCATGAGCAGGTGCATTGCTGTGATGAAGGTGCCAGTCACCAGTTGCCCATAGCTGCAGCCTTCTGAAGTTTCCATGGAGGAATGTTCAAGCTTAATGAAAAAATATGATGCACATTCATTGCTGTACTTGATCAGTCATTTTGATTGTGAGGGCCACACAGTACTCATGCTCACTCAATGACATCTACCATCTCCACTGATTATAACAGTGAACTCACCATTGTTCACACATGCGTATTCCAGCCCACTCCCCTTAGTTGCCAGGTTACATCAAATGTCATGCAAACCATTCTGTTTTATTAAAAATGGTTGGATATTCGCTGGATGGACCTTGTCTATTTAATGATAAAATTTAACCTGTTAAGAAAAAAAATACAACTTGGAAAAACTTGTATCTGCCACTATGTTTCCCAATTCTTAAAGACTTCCTAATTAGATCAGTGGTGATATTAATTGGTAAAATTTCTTCTGAATTTTTTTTTTAATTTTATTGTTGTTGTATTACATCCATCCCCTTTTTGCTCCCCTCTGTCCCCCC
>PVIW01000877.1:303883-376599 GCA_004026585.1 Noctilio leporinus | reverse complement strand
GCCACTGTGGAAAACAGTATGGGGTTTCCTTAAAAAACTAAAAATGGAACTGCCTTTTGATCCAGCAATTCCACTACTTGGACTATACCCAAAGAATCCTGAGACACCAATTCATAAGAACCTATGCACACCTATGTTCATAGCGGCACTATTTACAATAGCCAAGTGCTGGAAACAGCCTAAGTGCCCATCAGTGGATAATTGGATCAAAAAACTTTGGTACATTTACACAATGGAATTCTATGTAGCAGAAAGAAAGAAGGAACTTGTACCCTTTGCAACAACATGGATGGAACTGGAGAGTATTATGCTTAGTGAAATAAGCCAGTCAGTGAAGGACAAATATCATATGATCTCACCCATTACGGAACAATAATGAGCAAAACTAACAGCAAGCAAAACAGAATACAAAAGTATATGAATACAAGGAATAGGCCTTCAGTGGTCAGGGGAATGGGGTAGGGGATAGGGGGAGGTAGAGGCAAAGAAGGGGAGCAGCTTAGACAAGAACCTAGTATAAAGGAACCATGGACATGGACAACAGGTGGGGTTGACTTTGGGGGGAATGGGTGGGTGGGGAGGGGGACAGAGGGGAGCAAAAAGGGGATGGATGTAATACAACAACAATAAAATTAAAAAAAAAAACAAAACACTGCAAATAGTGTTTACAGTGGTAGAGGGGCACACTGGGGTATCTACAAGCTTTTTCTGAATTTACAATACTGTTTTCATTTTATTGTTTATTTTTGTGTCATTAGGAAGTCAGAAAACTTGAATTTACTTGTGTCTCTCATCTCCGTGTTAGATAAAACTGTACTTCCATTAGCTTATTAAAAAGACCCAACCTTCAAAGTTCCATTATGTTTGTAGTCCCACAGCATTTTTTTTTTTTTTTTCCTTTCTTTTCTGCTGTGTGACCTGCTTCAGTGCCTGCAGCCTACGGGTGGAGGCTAGGCAATGGTTCGAGGCCACTTTGCTCTGGCATGGGGCACTAGGACAGACCCAGGGGGACGGCCCTGCCATAAATCCACTCCCATGCATTCCCACAGCATTTTGTACAAAGTTTTTATATGCTTTATTTAATTCTGCTTCACTGCCCTCCTCCTGCACCCAGTCTGTGAGCTCCTAGGAAGCAAATACCAACTTTGCTAGCCTTTTTTATCTTTAACATCGAAACACAATTTATGCTAGAATGTTAGCTAAGAGAATAAAAATTTCACTTCCTTTTAAGTATCTCCAACGGGAAATTGAATTCTCAATGAATATTAAGAGAACACTGCCATCTGCTGGGTAATAGAGGTCGTGCATTCTCTAAAAAATAACAGGAAAACAAAGCACAGCATTTATACTATGATCAGAAGTTTGAAATACAAACCTAGCTCTACTATTTGCTGTGTTAAACCAGAAAATGTCAATATTTTTAAATATCCACTTTCTCTTCTACAAAATGAACATAGTATCTGCCCTATCTCTCAGGGATGATCATGTGTGGGGAGGAACCTTTCCTGGACCCTTGGAGATTTTGTTGTTTTGTTTTATGTGGCTTTTAATGTTTTGAAAAAATTTGACTGCTTTAATAATTAAATCAACATGAGATAGATTAATAAAAAATAAATTGAATATACCTGTACGCATGGGAACCCCATATACATGAGAGAGTCGCAATCCTCACATGCAGGAGAAGTTACAAGACAAAAAGGGAAAATTAGGTCTATTTGACAGCCTGAGCTAAGGCTCGCCTTAGGGCTTCAGGAGGGAGGAAGGTCATTGCAGGATGATAAGAAAAGCAGATGTTCAGTAATTAGAAGTGTGCCCTGCCCTATAGACAAGTCATAAAATGTCATTTCTGGTGATAACTCTCATTATGGGCAAGGTCCCTAATTTAAAATCTTTAAGGAAGAAGTAAAGGGTTTTTGTGAGCTTGCAGAGGCTTGATTGGTTTCAGCTCAAAATAATTCATGTGTCCAAGTGGCACATTTTGGGGAGGACCGTACCGCACCTCTACACATGACAGTCAAATCAGATGGCTGTTAAAAGTACTTTGGTGATTACAAAGCATTTTACAAGTATGGAATGTTTTCTCTTATTCCTTACTACAAATCTAAGTAAATGCCTTGCAGCTTGAGGGTCAGAGCCAACTCATTAAATTTTATATGGCCAATGGCAAATTTCTTTCTTCATATGTTAGTGTAGATTTATTATCATAACATTAAAGAGTGTTGTTGCACATAAGGATATGCTAAATTAAAACTATACAGAGACACATCGTTTCTCACCTACCAGACTGGCAAATATCCAAAAGCCTGACAACAAACTGTTGGAGAAACTATGTTAAAATGCCATTATATATCGTTTGTTGAAATGCAAAATAGCATAACTTCTTTTCACCGAATCTAGCAAAATTATATATGCTTTTATCCCTCAAGCTAACAGTTCTTATAGAATTACTCGTATATCCCAAAGGTACAATGGTAAAAATAAGAAAAGGCAATATGTATAAAACATATTCATACCAGTAAGTAAGGAAGCTTTCAAAAACTAGTATGCTGGCCTGACCAGTGTGGCACAGTTGGTTGGGCATTGTCCCACAGAGCAGAAAGTGACCCGTCAGATTCCTGGTCAGGGCACATATCTGGGTTTCAGGTTCAGATCTGGTCAGGTCCATGCTAGAGGCAGCCCTTTGATGTTTCTCTCCCTCTCTTTCTCCCTCCCTTCCCCTCTCTCTAAAAATAAATAAATAAAATCTAAGGGTTCAGTTGGTCACAGGTTTGATTCCCAATCGGTGCACATGGTTGGGTTGTGGTTTTGGTCCTGGTGGGGGTAGGGCAGAAGGGCAAGAGCTGCCCTGATGAATGTCTCCCGTATCTATGTTTCTCTCCCTCACTTTTTCCCTCTCTTCACTTCTTTCTAAAATGAAATAAAATCTTTAATTTTTTTTTAATCATAAAAACAGGTGCTGGTGAGGATGCAGAGAAACTAAAAGCCTTGTACACTGCTGGTGGGAATGTAAAATGGTATATCCATGTTGGAAAACAGGTTGGCATATATTTATCATATAGTCTTATAAAGTTTTGATGATCTCCTATAGGGAAATCCAGTCCCTTTGCCATCTTTTTCAAAATTATCTTGGCTTCTCTTAGCTGTTTTATAGGATGGATGCAAAATCTGTGCAAAATGCTATTGAGATTTTGAATGGAGTTGTGTTAAATTTAAAAATTACTTTTTTTTTAAATTTTATTGTTGTTGTATTACATTCATCCCTTTTTGCTCCTCTCTGTCCCCCTCCCCACCCACCCATTCCCCCCAAAGTCAATCCCACCTGTTGTCCATGTCCATGGTTCCTTTATACTTGGTTCTTGTCTAAGCTGCTCCCCTTTCTTGCTTAAATTTACAAATTACTTTAAGGAAAGCCCCCTTCTTTATGATAGTTTTTCTCTCCACTTAGCATGCTATCTAAGTTACCTATTGCTGCATAACAATTTTGCTGCAAACTCTGTAGCGTAAAGCAACACTTGTTTATTATCTCACAGATTCTATGGGTCAAATATCCAGACATGGCCCAGCTAGGCTGCAGTGTTGGCCAGGCTAAGTACTCATCTCAGGCTCCAGGTAGGAAGGAGCCACTTTTGTGACGGAAGTTTTGGCAGCGTTTAGTTCCTTGCAGGCTGTTGGGTTGAGGGCCTCAGTTTCTTACTGAGTGTTGACTGAGGGTTGCCTTCAGTTCTTGTCATGTGGCCCTTTCCTTAGGGCAGCTCAAAACATGGAGCCAAAAAAAAGAGTCACCTTTCCCACATTCTATTTGTCAGAAGCAAATCCCAAGTCGAGTTCATGCTCAAGAGGATTACACAAGGGCATGAATACCAGCAGGCAGGAATCATGGGAACCATCTTAGAATTTGCAATGTACAGTATATACGAAATATATGTAATTTCACCATAAAACTTTTATGCAGCCTGTATTAGGTTTGTTAGTATGTACTTCTCAGTTTTTTCTTCTTTTTTTAAAAAATATTTTATTTATTATTTTTCAGAGATAGGGGAAGGGAGAGAGGAAGAGAAGGAGAGAAACATCAATGTATGGTTGCCTTTCACCTGCCTCCAGCTACAGATCTGGCCGGAGACCTGGCTTAAAACCTAGTTATGTTGCCCTGGCTGGGAATCCAACCAGCAACCTTTGGGTTTGCAGGCCAGTGCCTTATCCACTTTGCCTAAGCCACCAGGCAGGGCTTACTTCTCAGTTTTTAATGTCATAACAAATGTAGTTTTAAAAAAATAGGCATAGGACCCTGGCTGGTTACTCAGTGGATAGGCACCAGCCTCCCAACCCAAAGGTCGCTGGTTGGATTCCCAGCCAGGGCACATAACCAGGTTGCAAGCCAGGTCTCCAGCCAGGTCTGTAGCTGGAGACAGATGAAAGGCAACCATACACTGATGTTTCTCTCCCTTTCTTCCTCCATCCCTGCCTGTCTCTCTAAAAAATAATGAATTAAAATAAAATTTTAAAAAGTAAATGAATAGGTATTTAATTTTATCAAATACTTTTCTGCAATTATCAGAAGAATCAAATAGATTTCCTCTCTTAATCTGTTCGTATGATAAATTATGCATATTTTCCCATGTTAATCATCAATTCTAGCATCCTTGGGATAAATACTTTTGCATTTGTGTCTTTATAATTTACTTTTCTTATACTATCCTTACCTGGTTTTTGTTTTTTGTTTATTGTTTTTTTTTTTTTTTTTTTAAGATTTTATTTCATTATTTTCAGAAAGAGGGGAAGGGAGAGAGGCAGAGAGGGAGAGAGACATCAATGTATGGTTGCTTTTCACCTGCCTCCAGCCACAGACCTGACTGAAAACCTGGTTTGCAACCTTGTTATGTGCCCTGGCTGGGGAATCAAACCAGCCACCTTTGGGTTCGCAGGCCGGCGCCTTATCCACTGTGCTACCAGCCAGGGCCTGGTTTTAGTTTTAAAGTTTATATTAACTTAACAAAACAAGTTGTGTTTGTTTGTTTTTTAAAAGATTTTATTTATTCTTTTTCAGAGAGAGGGGAAGGGAGAGAGGAAGAGAGGGAGAGAAACATCAACGTATGGTTGCCTTTCACCTGCCTCCAGCCATGGACCTGGCTGGAGACCTGGCTTGCAATCTAGTTAAGTGCTCTGGCTGGGAATCAAACCAGCCACCTTTGGGTTCTCAGGCCGGCGCCTTATCCACTGTGCCACCAGCCAGGGCCAAAACAAATTGTTAAGTTTATTTTTCTATTTCTTAAAACAAAGTACACAAGTTTGGAATTATCTATTCTTTGGAAATTTCATAGCACTACAACATAAACTTATTTGTATTATTTTCTCTATAAATGTTTAAATTACAAAAATTTTAATCTCAGCAGGCTGTTAGATATTTCCCACACTAGTTTGCATTCTCTCTTAGTCTCTAGAATTGCTATTCTAAAAATTTACCGTTCTCAAGCTTCCTACCTCACTCTTTCTCCCTTATATTCTTAACATGTAATATTCTCTACCATTTTTCAACCTTTTACTCTCCACTGGCTTAACTCCTCAGCACATTGATAATTATGTTAAAAAGAAAAAAACATACACACAAACACAAAACAAACAAAAATCCTTCCTCTGAACTCTAGGTTCTTCTCTAGTTCTTGTTCTTTTAATTTTCCTCATAGTCAAGAGTAATCTACATTTGCTGACTGTCTTCATCTCTCATTTGTTTTACCCCCTATTCGTTTTTGACTGTATTTTAAGTTATGTTAGAGTTGGGAAATAATTACATAGCCCTGGCTGGTGGCTCAGTGGATAAGGTGCCAGCCTGTAAACCTAAAGGTCCCTGGTTCAATTCCCCAGCCAGGGCACATAACCAGGTTGCCCAGGTCCGTAGCTGGAGGCAGGTGAAAGGCAACCATACATTGATGTCTCTCTCCCTTCCCCTCTCTCTGAAAATAATAAATGAAATCATATATATATATATGATAACTAGATTTGCATTTGTGAAAGATCACCTGTGGCTACACTGTAAAGAAAATATTCACCCAGGCTGGCAACTCAGTTGGTTGGAGCATTGTCCTGTACACCAAAAGGTTATGGATTTGACTCCCAGTCAGAACATATACCTAAGTGGCAGGTTTGATCCCTGAAGTTTCTCTCTCTCTCTCTCAAATCAATAAAAACATATCCTCATATGAGAATTATTTAAAAGGAAATGATTGGAAGTGAGTGAAACTGATAGGAGATAGATCTAAGAGGCTTAACTAGGATAGTAGCAGTGGGAATGGAGAGAAGTAGGTGGATTTGAGACCTATCATAGGATGTGAAGGATAAGGAAATTAAAGATTAAATGTAAACTTACAGCTTAATAATGGATTTTGATGATTGTCATTGAATAGAAAATACAAATTAAGAGATCTCCTGGCTGGTGTGGCTCAGTGAATAGGCACCAGCCTATAAACCCAAAGGTCGCTGGTTCTATCCCCAATCAAGGCACATAACAGGTTGCAAGCCAGGTCTCCAGCCAGGTACATGGCTGGAGGCAGGTGAAAGGCAACCATACATTGATGTTTCTCTCCCTTTCTTCCTCCCTCCCTGCCCTTCTCTCTAAAAATAATGAATAAAATCTTTAAAAATAATAATAAAGAAATCTGACTACCTAATGATACAAACTGCTACATGACAATGAAACACAAAAGGAAAACTTAAAGTTACATTATAAGCAAGAAGGGGGAAGAAAATGCATGCAACTCATTTCACAAAAGACTGATTCCCAAAATATATGAAGAGTTTCTACAAATCACTGATATTTGAATATTCATAAATAAGGAAATACGATGGTTGTTAAACATATATGGTCTGCCCAGAAAAGGTCCAGCCATTGTTAATAACACAAATGGTTTGCAAGACACTTATGTAACCTGGCAGCCAAGAGGAGTGGACTGGAATGCACAGGCATGAACAATGATGACTTCACTGTTCTAGTCAGTGGAGGTAGTAGATGCTGTTGAGTGAGCATGTGTACTGTATGGCTGCAACATTCAAACTGACTAAGTAGAGCAACGAATCTGCATCAAAAAGGGCGAACCCAAAAACTTATATTCACAACACACAGACATGAACTAAGAGGGGTGAGATTGCTGGAGGAAAGTTGGGTGTTGGGGGGAGGGAAGCAAAGGGAAAAAAATTTGGACAATTGTAGCAGCATAATCAATAAAATACAATTAAGAAATAATAGATGCTCAACCTCATTCATAATTTTTAAAGTATATTTTATTGATTATGCTGTTACAGTTGTCCCAATTTCTTTTCCCTTTGTTCGCTTCCACCCAAGACCCCCCTTCTCTCCCACAATCCCACTACCCTTACTTCACATCTATGGGTTGTGCATATAAGTTCCCTGATTCCACCCTTTCCTATATTATTCTTAATTCCATCCTATCTTGTACTTACCAATTATGTTTCCTAATACCAGCACCATTTCCCCATTTCTTCCCCTTCCCCCTCCCAGCTAATAATCCTCCCAATGATCCCCATACTGATGATTCTGGTCCTATTCTGGTTGTTTGTTTAGTTTGTTTTTATTTTTATTTTTTTAGACTCTGTTGTTGATAGTTGTGTTTGTTGTCATTTTAATGTTCATAGCTTTGATATTCTTTTTCTTAAATAAGTCCCTTTATCATTTCGTATAAGGGCTTGGTGATGATGAACTCCTTTAGCTTTACCTTGTCTGGGAGCACTTTATTTGCTCTTCCACTCTAAATGATAATTTTGCTGGATAGAGGAATCTTGGTTGTAGGTTCTTGCTTTTCATCTCTTTGAATACTTCTTGTCAGTCCCTTCTTGCCTGCAAAGTTAAGTATTAAAATGCTATCAACCACAATTTGAAAGTTTTTAATTTTATGTATTTATTTATTTAAAAAATATTTTATTATTTTTAGAAAGAGGGTAAGGGAGAGAGGCAGAGAGGGAGAGAAACATCAATGTATGGCCTTTCACCTGCCTCCACCTAAGGACCTGACTGGAGACCTAGCTTGCAACCTGTTCATGTGCCCTGACTAGGGAATCGAACCAGTGACACTTAGATTCACAGGCTGGTGTTCAATCCACAGAGCCATACCAACCAAGGAGACCTGCGAATATTAAAGTGCTAAAGGATAGGGTCATTAGAGAGGAGGAAGCTGAAAAACAGAGCAAAGTAAGTGGAAGGACTAATGTGAGTGGATCTTCAATAGTATCTGGAGGAATAGCATTGGGTTATGCATGTAATGGCAGGAAATTGAGGGCTTCTTTATGAAGCAAGTGTGATGGTGAGCTTAAGTGAAGTAGAGAAGCTTTGAAAGGTTGACTATGGAATTGCCTTTAGAATGTAGTTGAATATTCTTATCATAGTGTTGAAAACTATTCATAATGCAGACCCCACCCACATCCTCAGCTTCACTGGTTCGTTCACACATTCTCACACTCAACCAAATTTTCATTTCAACCACACTAATCGAAAGTTTCAAACAAACAGTTTCTCTTGCACTGTTTGTTATTGCAGTGACCCCTGTCTGGGCCACCTTTCTCTTCCTCTCCTTACAAACATCTCTCACCTTTCAAGAGTTTGCTCCCATCACCCAACATTCCTTTAGGCCCCTTCTCCTCTTTTTCAGCTGCCCTTTACCCTGAGCATAGTTAGGTGCCCCTTCTTTATACTTCCATTTGCATAGCTCTTTATCTTGGCATTTTTTCGTTAGAAATTTAAACGCTGGCTTTCTCATTTTTTCCGATAGTCAGAAACTGTTTTTGTTCTGTTTTGTTTTTCTTACTTTTAATTCCTGGATTCCCTAGCACTGGGCCTGGCACACTATAAGCCAATAAATAATATTCATTGAATGAATGAAAGATGATTATGTCAGTGCTCCAACACTTATATTTACCCAGTAAAATAGATTATCTTTTCAAATGAAATTAATGCAAGAAGATATGTGCACCAACAGTAACATTGGCAAAACAAAAGTTAATGAAAAAAAATAACTTAGGTGAAATAATCTTTCACTTGGAGTAATTGAACAAATGAGAGTCTCTAAATAATAACAAGTAAACATTCTCCAAACACAAACAAGTTTCCAATTTTGTACCACAGAGGGTTTAGCTATTTTTTAAAAAGACAAAGCAAAAAAGCTTGCATTTATTTTTAGAGAGAAGGGGAAAGAGGGATAAAGAGGAAGAGAAACACGGATTGGCTGCCCTTTACACACCCCCAGCCAGGGACCTGGCCTGCAACCCTGGTGTGTGTCTTGATAGGGAATCAAACTGGCAACGGACCTTTCATTTTGCAGGGCTTCGCCCATTCACCCAACTCACTGAGCCGCATCAGTCAGGGCAGGGCTTAGCTTTTCAGATTTAAGAATTCAAAATCATGAGGACAATTCTCCCCATATTCTACAAAACTCTGGCACAACCAGGGACTAACTTAAAAACCTACTACTAGAAATACAAGGATTTTCTTTCACTTATGAAAAGCCTTGTTTATAGTTGCCCATGTCACAATTAGCCAATACTTTTGCACAGGTTTAACTAGATGGGTCATTTTCAATCAGAAACAAAACAAAACAGAACAAAACAATAAGAGGGACCTAACAATGCCAAACTTAACCACCTGGGATGACAAACTTGTTCTTCTTGGATATTTTATACTTTACACAATGTGTATGCCTCCCAAGTCACTGGTTCACACTCCATCCTCGTGCAAAGGCAGCAATGTGGTAGTAAATGAGGAATGAGTCCAAAGACCAAAGTTCAGCTGGAGGTAAGCTCTCTATGCAAACAACTTCCCCTTCTATGGGTAGAGTTTCTTCACTGTCCAACAAGTTCCTATTATTGGGGGGGTGGGGGGGGGGACTGAGGAGAAAGAGAATGAGGAACTCAGTAATGATTATAAGTAAAGCTAATTCAAAAAGCAGAAGTAGAAGTAAAAGGAAGCAAATAACTTCTGGGTAATGTTTAGAAGCCCCCTAAAATATGTTATCTTTCTCTTGACAGCTCAAAAAGCTTCAGAGAAGCCCTGGTTGGTAGCACAGTGGATAAGGTGCCAGCCTGTGAACCCAAAGGTCGCTGGTTCAATTCCTAGCCAGGGCAACATAACCAGGTTGCAAGCCAGGTCTCCAGCCAGGTCCATGGCAGGAGGCAGGTGAAAAGCAACCATACATTAATGTTTCTCTCCCTCTCTTCCTCTCTCCCTTCCCCTCTCTCTGAAAAATAATAAATAGAATCTTAAAAAAAAAAAAAAATGCTTCAGAGAAATAACATTCTTAGGAAACAAGGATAAGGTTAACCTGTTATATTTGGAAAAACTAATGCTGGTTTGAGTTTATACAAAACATTAGGACCCAGAACTTTCTTAAACATCTTTTTTAATTTTTAAAAATTTTTATTTATTTATTTTTAGAGAGAGGAGAAAGAAGGGAGAAAAACATCCATCTGTTGCCTCCCACACATTCCCAACTGGCTGACTGGGAGTCCAACTGGCAACCCCTTAGTCTGCAGGATGATGATCCACTAAGCCATACCAGCAAGGGCACTTTCTTAAAGGTCTTAGTGGGCAAAACCATGCATGAGCCAGCCTAGGGCAAACTGGAGCCCCTGAATTAGAGAATCCTACCCATAGGCCAACAGACAGAGCAGACAGGAAATGAGTACGGAAGGGAAAAACAAAAACAAAAGAAAGGTCATTTCATCTGGTTTCAAACCAGATAAACCCTCCAATCCTACCCAAGGCAAGGGAGAGTTGCTTTTCCACAGAACACACCAGAGTATGGGTTTTTTAAAAACATTTTATTTATTTTTAGAGAGAGAGGAAGGGAGGGAAATAGAGAAACATTGATTAGTTGCCTCTCATATGTTCCCTGACAGGACTGAACCTACAATCCAGGCATGTGCCCTGACCAGGAATTAAACCTACAACCCTTTGCTTTGCAGGACAACACCCAAACAACTGAGCCACAAGAGTCAAGGTGTTTTTATTTTTGTTGTTGTCGTTGTTTTTTAATTGGTGTGGGGAAGACAGAGAGAGAGAGTGAGCAAGCACGCAAAATGATTTGTTGTTCCACTTATTGATGCATTCACTGATTGCTTCTTGTATGTGCCTTGACCAGGGATAAAACCCTCAACCTTGATTCATGGGGATAACATTCCAACCAACTGAGCTATCCAGCCAGGGCCAGAGCATGGTTTTAATATTTATTTTCCCATGGTTACCCTTGAGTTGATTTTAATCCAAAATTAAAAAGTAGTATTTTGTGGTACAGTCAGCCTCTAGATAAGTCTCAGTGCTATGTCATAATGCTTCCACATAAAATGCTTCCTTTAGGGACAAGGTCATTTCCTGGGATAATTCAGTTCAACAGTTTATTTTGGGAAGAGGTAGTGGAATGATGGAGAGAGCCTTGTAGTCGGAGACTTGGGAGTCTGATTCCTGCCCCTACTAGTTATTAAATAGGTTATCTTATTCAAAGAAGTAATAATTTTTCAGTTTCCTCATCTTCAAGATAGAACTAATAATTATTTTGTAGGTCTCTGGTAGGAAGAAGAAAGACTAAAGGTTCGCACACCATAAACACTACATAATAGTTCTTATTTATATGAGTTCCTACTAAATAAAGATGCTGTGTGAAGCCTTGTGAAGATACAGGTGAATGTCTCCTAGCTGCAAGTGATAAAATTCCTGAATGTGCTGAGTTTTCCGTAAGAAACAGAGGGGTAAGCAATTATAATAGCTAAAACTTTGGGAGTACTTAGCGGTTTATAAAATGATTAAGGGCTCAAGGGTTAAGAACACCCAATTCCTGGGCCCTGGCTGGTGGCACAATAGATAAGGTGCCAGCCTGCGAACCCAAAGGTCACAGGTTCAATTCCCCAGCCAGGGCACGTAACCAGATTGCAAGCCAGGTCTCCAGCCAGGTCCGTAGCTGGAGGCAGGTGACGGGCAACCATATATTGATGTCTCTCTCTCTCCCTTTCTTCCTCCCTTCCCCTCTCTCTAAAAATAATAATAAATAAAATATTTTTAAAAATTTTATTGTTGTTGTATTACATCCATCCCCTTTTTGCTCCCCTCTGTCCCCCTCCCCAACCACCCATTCCCACCAAAGTCAATCCCACCTGTTGTCCATGTCCATGGTTCCTCTATACTAGGTTCTTGTCTAAACTGCTCCCCTTCCTTGCCTCTTCCTACCCCTTCCCCCAAATAAAATATTTAAAGAATAAAAAAGAAAAAGCACCCTATTCCTAAACAGCTACCAAATAATTGGTAGAGATAAGAGAACCCAGGCATCCTAGCAACCACCAGGGTGACCTTTTCGCAACCTCATGACCTCACCGAAATGCCTAGGAAGCTGTTTCCGGTCGGGACATTTTTCTGACGGGTTGACTTTTTTCTCACCAACACCACGTGCCAGAGACTAATAAGTATGGGTTTGGTCTTCGTGCTGCACTACGAGATGAGTTACCAAGGGTCAATGTTGGCCTTTGAAGGTCATTAAGTGGCCTCTTGAAAGGGGTTCATTTTTATCCGAGTGTAGAAAGGTTCAGCTTCCCTCTGTTTCTATTAATTCCGTCGTTCTGATCTCACCGCGTCCCAGCGGAGCTTCAGTCACATTTTTCGCGTCCTCAGCGTCCACACGCAAGGCAGACAGACAGACAGCAGCGAGTCTCAGAGCCCAAAAATTCAGGGGTTTTTGCAAACGGCCCACCTCCTTGCGCTCATTGGGTAGCTCCTCTTTTCCCCGCCCTCAAGTTTTTTGCTTCCTTAATAATTGGACCTCGGCATTACTAATCCCAACTCTTAGGCACCGACCTCTTCTCATCACGCACTAAGGTGCCCCCCGCCCGTATATTTCCCTAACTCGGGGCTCCTGACCCATCCTCTGCCCAGGGGGTATTGGGTGCACTTGACAGTGGCCCGAGCCTTACAGGGACAGGCTCCTCCTCCTGCAACAATCCCACCCACCAGGCCCCAACTCTCCTCCACCTCCCGGGCTTCGCACTCCATCACCGAGCTCCCCCTACTTGTCCGCGTCCTGATTCCTCTCCCCCTCCTTCTAACCAGTGTCAGACGCCCCGGGCGCTCTGGAGGAACGGGCGACGTTCAGGGGGGATGCACTCCGTGAGGGCTCTGCAGAATGCTCTGAGCAGGGCGGGCAGTCACTGCCGGCGGGGAGACTGGGATCACCTAAAGCGGAGCCCCCTCCTTGACGGGCGCGTCCGGCACCACCTCAGTGAGGCCGCGGCGCAGGGCAGAGAGACGCCGCACAGCCACCAGCCGCAGCACCTGGATCAGTAAGGCTTGCGCGCCGGGTAGGGAACAGGCTCCCACTCATTAGCTCCCAAGTCCCATTCCTCGGGAGCGCATCTCATCTTTCCTCTCCTTTCTTCGCTCACTAGAATGCGATGCCTTTTCCTTTAAATATGGGGCTTTGGGTCCACAGCGCTTGGGCGGTAAAATGCCGTCTGCCCAGGAGGGCTTTTGGTCAGGTTGGTCCTCTGGATGGTGCCTGTCCAAGGTGCGTATCTAACTGGAAATGTACATAGATGCGCGGAGTGTTTCTCGGTGCACTTGTCAGAGTGCAGGGCCGTGTATGCACCATCCGGCCTCACCCTCCCTTTTCTCCCCGATCCTCGTGTATATTTTAGGGGCTGCGTGGGAATGCAACAACCTCCCGCCTAAGTCTTGCTGTATTTCAGTCTGTCATTGTGGGGTCTGTTAATGTGTTGTGTCTGTTTCGGCATGTCCTCGGCGTGTAATGTATGATGCGTGTGTATTATTGATACGCAAGTACGTGTATGTGCGGTTTGCGAAAATGTTGAATGTATGCGTTATCGGAGCTGTCCAATCTATGAATAAAGGTGGTTTTCCAATTAGTTGTTAAATGAGGAAAATCTTTTTAATGGGAAAATCATAAGACACAGATTTCCCAAACCCATCAGATCCGTTATTCCTGCTGCTCAGACTTGCTGATCTAAAGGGCTCTCTCTCTCTCTCTTTTACCTTGAGCTCTTATTCTGCCTGAGACGCTGCACCTCTAACCCCAACTACCTAGAAACACTTGGTGGCTGAGCCTCCTTTCTCTCAGACGCAGATGAAGCAGAGCAGGAAAATGCAGAGAAGTCAGCATAGACACTGTTCAAGTTAGCCCCTGCTCTGTTATAGCAGGAACAGGAAATGGACCATCTCCCCAGTCATTGACATCTACTGATGACTGTTAGAAAGACATGCACACGGTAATTAAAGTAGGTAGACAGACACAGCACTGCCTCATCACTGCTGGAGTCCCTGTCCTGAAAGGTAACTGACCAATAGGTATTATATCTGTTTATTAATGATCATTTTTATGCTGTACTTTTCCATCAGCCTCTTTTCAAGGAGACATGGAATATTTAAACTTTAAAGAATAATCCCCTCTCTCCTGACCTACAGTCCCCCCAATGCACACACACACAACTTTCCTCAAATTATTGCCATGGGAGAAATGCTGGTGGGTTAGAGCAAAGGCTCCCCTACCCTTACGCTTTCTGTGGGATAGAAAGCAAAAAGTGTCCCTGGTCCCCTCTCCTCTTTCCTTTTCCAGTGGAGTCAGATGATGGGAGTGTTTTTAGGAAGCTTGATCCTCCTGCTTATGGCTGCCTGTGCTCCCAGGGACTTCTCACTAATGGCCTTGGACTGCTGCTTCCTAGGGCAGAAGGAGTTGAGGGCACTTGAGGGGAAAGGGGATGGGCTCTGGGAGTATGACGCCTTGAGGGGGAAGGGTTCTTGTATTGCAGAGCAGGAGGGCTACAAAGAGAAAGTGCCTGTTATTCAAGTTATTGTTTATATTATTTTATTTTTTAAAATACTTTAGCCCTGGCTGGTAGCACAGTGGATAAGGCGCCAGCCTGCGAACCCAAGGGTCGCAGGTTCAATTCCCCAGCCAGGGCACATGGCCAGGTTGCAAGCCAGGTCTCCAGTCAGGTCTGTGGCTGGAGGCAGGTGAAACGTAACCATACATTGATGTCTCTCTCCCTCTCTGCCTCTCTCCCTTCCCCCCTTTCTAAAAATAATGAAATAAAATATTTTTTAAATACTTTTAAAAAGATTTTATTTATTTTTAGAGAAAGGGGAGAGAAGGAGAAAGAAAGGAAGAGAAACGGCAGCTAGTACCTCTTGCATGCCCCCAACTGGGGACCTGGCCCATAACCGAGGCATGTGCCCTGACTGGGAATCAAACCTGTCACCTTTCAGCTCCTAGGCTAATGTTTAATCCACTGATCCATACCAGCCAGGGCTTGTTTTTTTGTTTTTTGTTTGTTTGTTTGTTTGTTTTTAAATTTAGCTTAGTTGAACTTTTATTGTAAAAGAAAAACAAGATATATAGAACAGGAAAAATTAAAGATCCCAATATTAGACATAACCAATAGATTTTATGATGTATATATCCATATATATGCTATATGTGTATATCTAAAATATAAAAGAAATAGGATCATGGCATTTATATTCTTTGGTAACCTATATTTTCACTTATGAAAAGCTTTTAACATCATTGAATGTGTGTATATGATATTCTCATTTTAATGGCTGCAATTTTACCATTTTAAGATTCCATTGTATGAAGTGTCGTAATTTAACAAATCTTCAATTCAGTTATTACATATTCTTGTGCACTTCTTCAATTATTTCTTAAATTGATTGAAATTCTGCTCTTCAGAGATATGTCATTGATATCTTGTATGACTTCCTAGAGATGTTTTATGCATGTATATCAGCAAATACATGTTAATATTATTTCCCTTTTTTATACAAATGGTGTCACAGTATACACATTGTTGTGAACTTTGCTTCTTCTCCCTCAACATTATGTAGATCAATCCATATCTGGGTCAAAGGGTGTGCAGTGTTTTTTAGACTTATGATCCATTCCTGTCTTCATTCAACTTCTGGCAGAAAGACCTGCCCTGAAAGTGTTCCTGTATATGTTCCTCCTTGAGGTATTCTTACTTGAGGTATTCTTAAGATATCTTTTTCTCCCACCCTTTGTCACCACATGAATTCTCACTTCCCTATAGGCACTAGGTTCATTGTGACAATTAGATTTCCTCAAATACAGGAAAACTGTCTTGGTATTCTTCCTTAAACAAAATACATACACACATATCTCTAGTCTGTGCCAAGCTTCTTGAGAGGCTTTTTATTTTCAATGCATTGTTTCAATAGTTAATATATTTATTTATATATATATATACATATATATAATATATTATTTATATTATATATTATTATAATATATATAATAATATTATTATATATAATATATATAATATTCAGTAGATAGTATATACATATTTATATGGTTTAAAATTCAATTTACAAAAAGATATATAGTGGGAAATATCCCTTCCTCCCACTTCTCTTCCCCAGCACCTGCTTCATCTCCCAAGGGAGAGATAAACCAATCTTCCAGAAATATTTTGTACCTGAAAGAGCAAATGTGTGTGTGTGTGTGTGTGTGTGTATTTGTGTGTATATATATACATATTCTTTTCTTTTATACATGAATAATACCATACTAAAAACAATGTTTTACAGCTTGCTTCTTTTAGTTAATTACATCATATTCAATCAATACCACCCTTATTTCTTTTATTTACACTGCATAACATTCCATTATATGAATATACTATAGTTTACTTATCCAGTTCCCTGTTGATGCACATTTAGGTTGTTTCCAGCCTTAACTATCAACAGTACAGTGAATATGTTAGTTTGTAGACATTGAGTACACTTACAGGATAAATACCTGGAAGTCAACTTGTTGGGTCAAAGGGTCTTAATTAAGGGTCTTAATCTCAAATAGATGTCATATTTGGAATGACCTGATGAAACAATTCTTCCATACCTGTTAACATATTGATAGGAGAACTCTTGAAGACCAAGAAGTCTTCAGTACTTGAAACTTTAAGTGTTATAAGCCAGCTAGAGATAGAATTTGAGGAACAGAGAACTTTCTACAAATGTAACTAGGTAATTCTTTACTAAAGACTTTGGCCCTGGCTGGTGGCACAGTGGATAAGGTGCTGGCCTGTGAACCCAAAGGTCACTGGTTCAATTCCCTAGCCGGGGCACATAACCAGGTTGCAAGGCAGGTCTCCAGTCAGGTCTGTAGCTGGAGGCAGATGAAAGGCAACCATACATTGATTCTTCTCTCCTCTGCCTCTCTCTCTTCCCCTCTCCCTGGAAATAATAAATAAAATCTTTAAAATAAAAAAAGACTCACTATGTGCTAGGGACTTCCCTCAATGCTAGGAAGACAAAAATACATAAAGCACAAAGACCTAATAATGGAACAAGGGAGAGTCTTCTGTAAATAGACAAAAATAAACAAAACACAAAGACATAGCAGTGGAACAAGGGAGATTCTTCTGTCAATAAGGTGGTATGCTGTGTCATACCATCAGCAGAGCAAAATCTAGGGGTTTGGGGAAGACTTTACAGAGTTAGTAGTATTTGATCTGGACCTTGAAGAATAAGAAGAACTGTGCAACATTATTATTATTATTGCACAGTTATTATTAACTGTGCAAGGTTATTCCTTGCAAAAGTTTTAGCATAAGCAAAGGCCTGGAAGCCTGACAGTGCCTGGCCTATTTGGGGAGCACAACTGGAGTGGGGGGACATGGTGAAGAATAGGAAAGGAATGTTGGCAGGTTCTAAAAAGCCTTCAGTGCCATACCAGGAAATAAGAACTTATTTTGTAGGCACTAGGGAACTATCAACAGGTTTTTTGTTTGTTTTTTACAATGAACAGTTTTTTTTTTTGTTGTTGTTGTTGTCTTTTTATTTTTATTTTATTTTTTTTAATTTTTTAAATTTTATTGTTGTTGTATTACATCCATCCCCTTTTTGCTCCCCTCTGTCCCCCTCCCCACCCACCCATTCCCCCGACAATGAACAGTTTTTTAGTAGAGAAATTATATTTGAGTTTTACAAAGGTAACTGACACATTGTGAAAGATGGGTTGAAAGCCAAGAGAGTGTAGTACTGTTAGGTAACAGACAATAAGGAGCTGATGAGAAGGAAGCATGATATACTAATCATCTACTTTGTGAAAGATGGTTTTCCATGCAATGTTATTTTAATAAAGCCTCACACAACCCATGTAAAGCAGACATTACTACCCTTAATTTATAGATGAGGAAGCAGGTTCAGCAGTATTAAATAACCTTACTATCCATATTAAGATCACACAGCCCTTAAAGGGTAAACTCAGGTTCTTTTTACTATACCATGATGGCATAGGGGAAGAGAAGGAAAGAGGGTGGATTTGAGGCATTATGGAGACAGATTCACCCAACGTTATCAACAGAACATGAATGTAAGGTACGGGAATTATCCAAATGGTTGGCATGTGGATAAATGGTAATACTATGAACCCAGATGGAAACACAAGTAGAGGAGCAAAGGGAAGGAGGTAAAATGACCTCACATTTGGACATGTTGAGTTTGCGGTGCCTGTGGGACATCTACAAATGAACGTGTCTAGAAGGTAGCTAGAAATAAAGGTCTAAAGGTCAAGAACAAAGAAAGCTAGTGAGTAAAATCTATTTATTTATTTATTATTTTAAAAGATTTTACTTATTATTTTTAGAGAGTGGGGAAGGGAGAGAGGCAGAGAGGGAGAGAGACATCAATGTATGGTTGCCTTTTTCACCTGCCTCCAGCTAGGGACCTAGCTGGAGACCTGGTTTGCAACCTCCTTATGTGCCATGGCTGGGGAATTGAACCTGCAACCTTTGGGTTTGCAGGCTGGCATCTTATTCACTGAACCACCGGCCAGGGCTATTATTATTATTTTTAGTGAGTAAAATTTAAGACTTCTCAGGACAGATGTGAATGTTGGAATTATAGGGATAGATCAGATAGCTCGGGGGCGGGGGGGCTAGGGTGAGGACACCCATGTTCCAGGAGGAGGAACAAGTCACAGTTCTCAGGTTCCTGCCTTCCTCCCCTATCTCTGCCCCCAAACAGTGATTCTTCGGAGAGTGGCATGCTGTCCCGCTTGGGCGATCTGCTCTTCTACACTATTGCTGAGGGACAGGATCGAATCCCTATTCACAAGTTCACTACTGTAAGTTCCTCTCTACCTGCTCAGAACCCTAATCCCCTGAGATCTCTTGAAAGTGAGAAAAGGAGGGAAAAACAAGTGCAGGGCAGCTAATAATGGGTTGCTCCATAAGAATGAAGAATAGTAGATGCCTAGGCTGATGAGAAAGTCCCATTCCTGCCCTACAGTGGGAAGATTAAACCCTCTGACTCAACCCATCTTTTTGGTTTGGGACTTTGACCCAGGGAGTTAAGAAGTCAGCTGCTTTGATGAAAAAGGGAGGAAACCCCCATTAACCTTGAAAACTACTCCATTCCCTCCTTTCTCAGTATGCAAACTCACTTGTTACACTTAATGTAGTAGTTGGGGTTGAGCTACTAGTTATCCATTGGGAAAGATTATTAGGATTAAATTACTGTTCTCGTAGCTGACCTTACCAGCTTCTTCTTTACCCTACAGGCACTGAAGGCTACCGGACTGCAGACGTCAGATCCCCGCCTCCGGGACTGCATGAGCAAGATGCACCGCATGGTTCGAGAGTCCAGCAGTGGTGGCCTCTTAGACCGAGATCTCTTCCAAAAGTGAGGACCCCCAAAACAAAAACACTCCTCTTGTAACTGTTTTTGGACATAGATTGTAATAACAAGGAGGGATCTTGAGGATTAGATAGTTCAAAGCCTCATTTTATTTTAGTATTTGTTACACATGTTACACATGAGTATGCATATACTAATTATAAGAATTCAAACAATATAGAAACACATGTTCTCCTTTCCCTGTCTCCCCAACTGCAGTTCCATTTCCCAGAAGTAAATATTATTAACAGATTAGTGGGTATCTTTTATTTTTATTTGTAATTTTTTTAGAGAGAGAGAAGAAGGGGCAGAGAAACATTGATTTGTTGTTCCACTTATTCATTTAGTCATTGGTTGCTTCTTGTATGTGGCCTAAGTAGGGATCAAACCGACAACTGTGACATATCACAATGATGCTCTGACTGCACTACCTTGCCAGGACTTACTGGGTATCTTTCAGATAATGTCCTATACATTTACATATATGTAGAAATATATGTAAGTATATTTATATAATTTAGGATTTAAAAAATATTATTTTGGTATCTATTTTTCTTAGGATATTTTCCCACATTATTCCAACTCCTCATTTTAGAGGCAAAGACTCTTAAATAATGTGACATGCCAAAGGTCACATTGCTATTGGTTCCAAACCTGATGACCCCCCTCACCTTATTTATTCCCCATTTCTATGGCTCCAGAGTGAGTCACAGCTGCATCTCTCCAGCTTCCTAACCCACTTACATCTGGGATCCAGGTGTGTGAGCAGCAACATTGTGCTCCTGACCCAGGCATTCCGAAAGAAGTTTGTCATTCCTGATTTTGAGGAGTTCACAGGACATGTGGATCGCATCTTTGAAGATACCAAAGAGCTCACTGGAGGCAAAGTGAGGGCCAGGGGACTGGGAGTAGCAAAGGCTCTGGGCCAGATACACCCTGCTTCTCGCAGGTTCCCTGGGGCTGGGAATCCAGTGGATGAGAGATGAGAAGCAGAACCTCTAAAAATGGGGATAAGGACTTTATGTGTTTCTATACATGTAATTTCTAGGACAGTGAGGGAATCTGAGGTTTTTACATTTTTTAAAAAGATTTTATTTATTACGTTTTAGAGAGAGGGGAAGGGAGGGAGGCAGAGAGGGAGAGAAATATCAATGTATGGTTGTCTTTCACCTGCCTCCAGCTAAGAACCAGGCTGGACACCTGGCTTGCAACCTGGTTATGTGCCCTGGCTGGGAATTGAACCAGTGACCTTTGGATTCACAGGCCAGTACCTATCTACTGTGCCACCAGCCAGGGCTGGATTCTGAGGTTTTTATGGGAACATTTGGCATAAGAGTTCAATAGGACTTTAAAAGAGACGACAGAATTCTCTTTTTATCTTCCATGGGCTTTACGGCCACCTCTATAGGAGTGGAGCTACAGAAAGATAAGGTCTTCTAGGAATGAAGTCTTGGGTAACTCTGGAAACAACAGGCAGGAGAGAACCCTGTTGCCCGGCAGAAAAAAATAATTTTAGCTTTTATCTAAAAGATTCCCCTGACCCTGAACCTCAGTTCTGTTCCCCTTCTCTACATTCATCTCTCCGTTCTGTCCCTGTTTGCTTTACCCACTCACGGCCAGGTGGCATCCTACATCCCTCAGCTGGCCAAGTCAAATCCGGACCTGTGGGGCGCATCCCTGTGCACTGTGGATGGTCAGCGGTGAGATGCTGGGTGGGAGGAAGGGAGGCAGGGCACAGGGGCAGGACGTGGGCCACCTCTCATGGCAGCTGTCTACCTCCAGGCACTCCGTGGGCCACACAAAGATCCCCTTCTGCTTGCAGTCCTGTGTGAAGCCCCTCACCTATGCCATCTCTGTGAGCACCCTGGGCACTGAATATGTGCACAAGTTCGTGGGCAAGGAGCCCAGCGGCCTGCGCTACAACAAGCTCTCCCTCAATGAGGAAGGTGAGCACCACCAGGGCTCACACCAGACTCACAAAAGCCCCCTTCCTCTCCCCAACCCTCACCTCTACTCTTTTTTCTTTCTTTCTCTGCCCTTCCTGATTAGCTCTGTCATTCCATCCTTCCCAGCAAAGGAACCTTTCTAGTCTAGCCTGTGGAATGGACAGATTCTAAATGCAGTTTTTCTCAGTGACTAATAAGGCACGGGGTGGTTTGTGTTTCCCCAGGAATTCCGCATAACCCTATGGTCAATGCTGGTGCCATTGTTGTGAGCTCCCTGATCAAGGTCAGTGCCACCCTAATCTTCTCTAACCCCCTTCAATTCCTGTAGACCTCACAGCTGTCCAGCTCTCCAGGGAGACCGGTGGGGCCTTGCTTCCTTTCAGGATCACCAGGAGACAGTGAGGGCACATACTATGTTGAGAATGTTAGTGAAAGGAACTATACCCCTGCCCCCATCCCTGGGTCTAGAGCCCAGAGCCTCCTGGCCCTTAGAGAATTGAGCAGCAGGTCCTGACCCCTGCCTAGGATCGAGGGCCAAATGCCAGGCACAGGGGGAGGACAGCACTATTTGGTGCTGATTGGACACTTCTGGGTGAGGGAAGCACAGAAGGGTGAATGGCCAGGCCAGGGCAGCTATTCACGTCACCTGGAACTGTGAGTTGGCCTTGAGCAAGGGTGTCAGGCTGGCCTGTCAGCTGTAGGTCTCCTAGGGCTTGAGCAAGAACCTGAGAGCAATGTGGGCAGCAAAACTCTGGAGCCAATCACAGCCCCTGCTGGGGAAGGTGGTGTTAAGAACCCTTCCCCCAGGGACTTAGGTGTCAGAGTCCTTGTGGTGTTGACACTGTCGTTGACAGGTGCAGGAAGTAATGGGGGTGGGGGGCAACCAGGCTCAGGCCCTCCCCTTGCTCTGGGATAGCTCTACCTACACTTCTGTGTCTGGGGCCTGCCTCATCCCATTCACTATCCAAGCAGACCCTACTGGACTTGACTCCCAGCTAAAATCTTTAGCTTTATTTCAACTATCAATATAATTGGTATACTTGAATGTATAATATACACAACACACACCTTCATCCCATTCCTGTCACTCCAGCCTCACAGATGGCTCTGGGAGTCAGGGAAAGGACAGAGTAAGAATCCAGCATGTGGGTAAGGAATGGGGATGTGGAATCAAGGATAGGGATGGGACGTGAGGACAGGATTGGAATCAGGAAAATGAAAGTGGGAGCCAAGGATGAGGGTTGGAACTGAGAATGGAAGTGGGAGTGAGACTCAGGCATCAGTGAGGTTCATAGATGGGGTGAGGTAATTAGTATTCATTACTTGATAATAAAATCTACATACGCATGGATACAAAAAGTCTCAGTTGTTTTAAAGAAAAGGTCATTGTAAAATGTAACACGTTTCCAGTAGCAAAACCCTTTTAACACTTTAACTGGGTCCTTCTGACCTTCCTCTGTCACCCTGCAAGGTTTGGAATAGTGATAACTCTCTTTCTTTGCAGATGGACTGTAACAAAGCAGAGAAGTTTGACTTCGTAAGTTTCCTTGCTACTCAGCTCCTGGCTGCTTTCCTCCGTGGCATGTTGTCCTCTCCCGCCCCGGTGCCTGGCTCTAACCCCACTTTGATAGGGCACCAGCCCACACTAGAAGCAGTGTTTCCAGGGGTGTGGGGATCTTCTGGCCTCAGAGAAGAAAATCACCTGAAATTCTTGCTGGGATAAGGACTAAGGAGTCCACAGACTTAAGCTCCTATGTGTTTAGTAGAGATCCTCATCCACCTGGTGCCTTCCATGCCCCTTTTCTTTTCTAGGTGTTGCAATATCTGAACAAGATGGCTGGAAATGAATACATGGGTTTCAGCAATGCCACGTAAGGCCTTGTTCACAGGATTGGCTGAATGTATTGCGAGGGGTGATGGAGGAGGGAGATAATAAAATCTTAGGAGAGAAATTCCAACTTCCTCAGAGCCCCTACATTGCCATTTGTTTACTTTGTAAAAGAATTTGCTCAATTTCCATTAGTAGTGAGTGAGCCGTTTCTTGCCTAACCCCACCAATTTTCCTAGCCTAAATGACTAGAAGTTTCTCAGTATTATTTGGAGAATTTATAAAGGGGCTGATTCAGCTGAACATGTTTCATCTAGTTCTGTCTCTCAGGGGAGGTATTGTTTCCCTTCTCCTCACACCCACTCTCAAACATCAAGTGCTAAACTGGGTGTTTGCTTCAGATTCCAGTCTGAGAAGGAAACGGGGGATCGGAATTATGCCATCGGCTATTATCTGAAGGAAAAGAAGGTAACTGGGAGAGGCAGGTAGAGACAGCCCCTGGGAATTCTGTGGCTGGGGGAAGGGCAGTGAGGGTTGGGGACTTTGGCTGAGGTCCAGGCAGTGTGACAGGGACTGCTGATGGCCTGAAGAAAAATGTCCTCCCCTCTTTTCCCTGGCAGTGTTTTCCTAAGGGGGTAGACATGATGGCCGCCCTCGATCTCTACTTCCAGGTAAGCCAACACTGCTGTTCAACTCGGGGCCAAGGGAACAGGACAGACTGCTTCTTGCTCCGACTCAAAGGGATGCTCCTCTCCAGAAAGACCAGGGGAACTTGTTGAGAGATCAGGATGCCAAGAACTTTGCTCTGCATGAAAGAGCTCCGTGTTCAGGTCCACCCCACACCCTCACCTCTACCTTTTCTCCATAGCTGTGCTCCGTGGAGGTAACCTGTGAATCGGGCAGTGTCATGGCAGCCACCCTGGCCAATGGTGGGATCTGCCCCATCACAGGCGAGAGCGTGCTGAGCGCTGAAGCAGTGCGCAACACCCTCAGCCTCATGCACTCCTGCGGCATGTACGACTTCTCCGGCCAGTTTGCCTTCCACGTGAGTGCTTTGCTCTTCCATCCATTTGCCACAAGCCCACAGCCAAGAAGAGAGCATACTGAGTCTCTGAAGGTGGGGCAGTAGACGCTTATTCCTGCGTCTCCTTCACTAACTTCCAGCCAGGCAATCTGGCGGAGAATCCTTATGGGTTCATCAAACACATCAAGTCCCTCAAACATATAAGTAAGCACATGATGTTGCAGCTTCTGAAACTCTCTTCTGCTGCACGTCCCATGGCTGGTGCTTCTTCTCTCGGTTTCAGTTTGGATGTCTCTGCCAGAGAGGGTTTTCGGACCACCCTTTCTCAAGTGGGCCCCCCTCCTACTTCCTTCTCTATCATAGCATCCTACTTACTTCTTCTCTTCTGGTATCATAAGCTGTATTACTTTTGCCTATTTGTTTACCTACTTATTGCCTATCTTCTACCATTGGAATGTAAGTTAAATGAGAGGTTTTGTCCTAGTCCTAGCATTAGTCACAGAGTACTCCCTCAATAAATATTTCCTTTCTGAAGCCATGAATTTAAGGGGGGCAGAGGAGGACAAGAATAAGAAAAGCTAATTCACAAGCCAAAAGGTTGAGATGGGTGTGTCGTTTCCCATGCTGTCATTTGGGATAGATTGTTAACCCAGGCTTGGAGCACCTCAGCCCATCCTCAGTTTCAACTCTGACCCCAAGGTGGGCCTGCCAGCCAAGTCAGCTGTGTCAGGAGCCATCCTCCTGGTGGTACCCAATGTCATGGGACTGATGTGTCTGTCACCTCCGCTGGACAAGCTGGGGAACAGCTATAGGGGCATCAATTTCTGCCAGGTGAGTTACTCTGCACGTGGTACTAAATATTCTTGAGTGAGTAACTAAAGCAACTTTTAGCTCCTACAGAACTAAGTGCAAGGAGTAAGTAAATAATCTCTCTGTCTTACAATTTTAGAAGTTGGTGTCTCTCTTCAATTTCCACAACTATGACAACCTGAGGCACTGTGCTCGGAAGCTAGACCCACGGCGTGAAGGAGGAGAAGTCAGGGTGAGGAAAACCCCAGGTGGCTTCTAAGAAGATTTCAGAATAGAACATTCCGTTAACACTACAGGAATACCCTTGGCTGAACATCCATGGAGGAGGGTCACGGGGCAGGGCTGGGCATGGATGGGTTCAAAGTCAGTTATGTTAATGTGGGTATGGTCTGTTTTCCAGAACAAGACTGTGGTGAACCTGTTATTTGCCGCTTATAGTGGAGATGTCTCAGCTCTTCGAAGGTACTTCTTTTTTTCTTTCTTTTTTAATTCTATTGTTGTTGTATTACATCCATCCCCTTTTTGCTCCCCTCTGTCCCCTTCCCCGAAGGTACTTCTGTAACCAAATAAACAATAAAATACTCCTGGTCAGAGATCTCGTAAGGAGTCATCATAGCAAAATAATTCAGTGCTTCAGATTTAGAGTCACATAAAATAGACACATACTGCATTTAAATGAGGTTTATTTTTTAAATATACTGCCTTGTGATAAGACCTTAATTAATGGCACCCATAGCTATGGTTAACCTGGGTGTTAAAAGCAGAGGTGGTAGGTAAGGACCCTGTCTTAAATGGATCACCAGCATCAGCAAATATGTACTGGACACCTATCGTGGGTAAGCAGTGATGTTTCTGGGACCATCACACTTCCATCTCTCTGATGTGGGAGTAAGTCTCATTGGGGTGGAGAACACAAATTGTGCAGGATCTACAGATCTTGGCATAAGCTCTGGAAACTCTGCAGTGTGACCGCACTTCAAATAGGACCTAAATGATTCTAGGTTGATCTGGGTTGCTCCATCTGCCTTCCACTACCCTCAGGTTTGCCTTGTCAGCCATGGACATGGAACAGAAAGACTATGACTCCCGCACAGCCCTGCATGTTGCTGCAGCTGAAGGTATCTGCAGGTTCAGTAAGAGGGGAAGTAGATCCAAAGACCCTCCGTTTTCTATCAAGAGTGGCCCTCAAGGTTATGGGTGCAGCCATTTGTTTTGTCTTATGTCCTGTAGTTTGCAGGCTGACTGTTGCTGGGTGCTGCAGGGAGCAAAATGGGAAGAGACCTTTTCCCCTCCCTTACTGATTTAGAACTCCAGCTGCCAAGGGTCTGTACCAATATTATAATGAAAAGGTTTAGGATCTATACCCTCTCATTTTCCTTCTACCCATATTTCTAGGACACATTGAAGTTGTTAAATTCCTGATTGAGGCTTGCAAAGTGAATCCTTTTGTCAAGGACAGGTGAGTAAGGTTAACCTAAAGGGGCTGGGGTGGGCAACAGTTTCTTCACTACTGCCCTCCAGCCACCACTGTTGTGTGTTGAACCAGGGCACCCTCAGTGTCTTCTCTGTCCCTCACAGGTGGGGCAACATCCCTCTGGATGATGCTGTGCAATTCAATCACCTGGAGGTGGTGAAACTGCTTCAAGATTACCAGGACTCCTACACACCCTCTGAGACTCAGGCTGAAACAGTAGCCAAGGCTCTGTCTAAAGAGAACTTAGAGAGCATGGTGTGAGCATGGAGTGCACACAGTCCCTGCTCAAGAAAAAGCACGAACTGGCCACACATGTTACCCATAACCACCAAACAAACACAGCTATGGAGACCCACACAGCTATGGTTTCAGTGGGGACCAAAACAGGCCAGACCTTTCTGTGAGAGTCAAAATACCCTATTCCCTTGGCAGACAGAGTATAGAGAAGTGCCTCATTGGATACCTGCATTACAGCTATCCATGGAGACTGCGGGCTCCTTCAAGGTGTAGCCTAATTGTCCGGCCCACTAAAAACCTTCCCAGGTCTTCACACAGGTGCCCTCTTTCTCTCCCTGAAGAAACCATCATGAGAGAGAGACACTGGTAAAGAGGCTCTGGCCACAGTGCACATATATATATCCATAGAGCTATGCACTTGCATTTAGCTGTCTGGAGAAATCTGCCCCCCGCCCCACCTTGGCCAGGAAACAAAATATTTTATAGATAGAGAAAGTATTTTGTGCTCAAATAAACTTTAATTACACAAATGATTATTTTTGCTAAACCAAATCCTTCTCTTTTGCCCCTAGAGGCATTCAGTTGCATCACCATTAGAAAGGGAAAAGAGAATGGAACCACAGGATAAGACAGAGAAATACCTATTTCACATATACTGTATATTCACCCCACCAGATTTTCTTCAACCCCTAATACTGCTTTAGGTTAAGTGTACTCTGCGGCTAAGGAGGGGGTAGGTGGGTGAGTGCTTGGGTCTGAGCAAGCCCAAAAATGTATTGTACAAAACCTTAGGTCTCTCTCCTCCCTCTGGAAGTTCCAACTGTAGCAGCAATGAAGACAGAACTATTTAAGAATAAAACTTGCAACAGTAATCCCATCAATATCCCTCAAGTATCTCCCCTTAATCATGGTTGTAACTGGCACAGTGATTATAACGGATTGACCAGGTGTCAGAGTGTGCAGATTAAGGCAGGTGGAGTCACTGTGAGGACAGCTGCAGCTGTGTGGGGCTGAGTCTAGCGGTGAGGCACTGGGGAAGGAAGGCTCTATTCTCACTCTGTCACAGCCAGGAAAGCACTTCCTGAGAGAGCCAGAGCCTAGACTTCTATGTGCTTTAGAGAAAGGGCCAAGTCACTGACTGCATCACTCCAGCCAGAGGCAGAAAGGATTTACTGTGGATTCAGTAGAGCCCCAAGAACAAAAGGAGAGACAAGCATCATAATTATGAATAAATTCAAACAAAGGTGAAAGTGAAGTCTCCAGGACCAAATACAGTCCAAGAAAGGCCCCAACACAAGAAGGAAGAGGGACTGAAGGAAGCAAGTCAGGGATAATACATTCATCGTAGCCTAGGAAAACTGGCAGTAATCTTGGCTTTCACAGGTAGAGGAGAGGAAAAGGACTGAGATAATGCACAGAGGATGCAACACCGAATTGTGGGAGCTAGAGGGTGCTTGAGACAAACATAAGGTTTCAGATACTTTCAGGAGGAGGCTGGCCAGGAACGTGATTAGGGGCTCCAGTGATGGACATTCTAGAGCCCCTCGGGCACCTCAAGGCCTGAGTGGGTCAGCAATTCTCCATCCCAAAGGGCAAACGCAGGCACCACTGGACCCTGGAAGTCTGTCTTAAGCGTGTGGACCACAGAAACCCGGCTCACATCCACCAAGCTCAGCTTCTGGGCCTCATACTCCAGCAGCAGTCCCACCTTCTCTGGCTGCCCGATGCCCTCAATAGGGGCTTTCTCGTTGGACAACATGGTGTGCCACTTGCGCTGGGCATAGGCAAACACCCAGGAACGATCGTCAACACCGATGCAGCTATCCCGAGATATGTCCACATCTGCCACTCCTACCCGGAATTGCTGGGAGCGCTTCACTGTCACCTCCCAGTAGTGCCTGCCGCTGGTGACCGCCGTGTCCGCCAGCACCACTGCCCACTCCCGGAAGCGCTCTACATTCAGGGCCAGTTTGGTGGGCTCCAATCCCACCAGGCCATATTGAACACCTGTGTCATTTTTGAAGAGTGTCAGGCTGCTGTGGGCGGTTTTCTCTTCCAGTTTGAAACTGACTCCTGCGGGCAGAGCAAAGAGGCTAGATGATGACAGGGACTAGAAACCTAGAACTAGTGACACATACGTACATATTTCAATCCGAAGCAGGTAGTCATGAGATCACAAAGCAGCAGGGAGCATTCAGAATGTCAAGCCAGCAAGAAAGTGGGGGCGCTTTAGTACCGGCAGACCAAGGAGCCGAAAAGCAGGGACTGACGAAGCCCTGGGTTTTAAAGAAAAGAGACAGCGGCATAGGTTTGACATCAACAAGAACGCCGGGGGCTGTGGGGGAGTGACCCAAGGGGGCTCTGAGAGTAGCAGACGGAAACCGTTTTGAGGCCAATGAGAGTAAAAGGGGATCATCCTACCTCTGCGGGCTTCGACAGCTGCAGCCCCTAATCGTTTGGCGCCCCAGCCACACAGGCACAGCGACCGTGCAAAGGGCAGCGCCATGTTGCGCCCGGGAAGGACAGGGCACGCCCCCCGGCCTGAGGCCCCGCCCCCGGGCCGCCCGCTCCGCTGGCGCGCGTGCGAGAGTGGCGGTCGCTCGGTACCGTGACGTTGAGCCAGCGCCCAGCGGGGAGCCGCCATTTTAGCGACTGACCGGCGACGGGTACAGTTGGTTCCATTTTTCCGCCAGGAGGAGTGTTGCTCTGGTTTTTAACTGACTAGGACTTTTAGAGTTACGGGGTAGCAAGATGATTAAAAGTGATTTTAGCATTAAACAGTAATTGGATTCGAATCCAGCTCTGCTGTGTAGCTTTAGACAAATCACTTAACTTCTCTGAGCCCTAGTGTGCTCATTTGTAAAAGTACTTAGCCGACAGACCTTAGTAAAAACTAAGTGAGACAGGAGCCTCGACTACGACTTGAGTAGTAGTAGGTAGGTAAGTGGCCATTGTTTTTAATAAATATTGAATAATAATAATAGGACAAAAGCCAGTTTCTCAGGTCTTCTGTCTCAGAGCTGGCTGGACCCCATACAGTAAAGTATAACTAGTCCTAATTGTTTTATGAGCGTTTATCCTCAAGACTAGAAAAATAGGACATACCGGACCATAACGATAACTGGACTACCGGACCCTGTACCCAAAGATAACATTGAAACACCTTGCAGCCTATACAAGAACAACTGAAACATTCTACTTTACAACCACCCCAATAACCTAATAAAAGCTCAGAACCCCTACCCCTCAAGGCTGATGCTGGTGCTTATCTCCTACCTAGCCCTTTCCCTTCCTTGGGAAAATAAAACCTTTACTCTCTGCACTTTCTTCTCTCCGTGAATTCTTTCATAGCCGGGGTTGCCAACCACCCTAACACAAAAAAGTGTAAATGTTGGTTTTGAATTTTCAAGGCTGGGAATAGAGGGTTTAACTCAATATTATGTTGTCCCAACTTAACCAAAAACATCACTGTTTTGGTTGAGTGAATGGGTATGAGGTACTTGGTTAAGGGGGGGCCTACATTTAACATTTTCATGTGCTTGAGATGCTATAGTCCTGCTTTCTAAATTTTTCAGTCTGTGCCCCTCTCCTTTTAAAAATTATTTTCATTGCATTTTTTCCCATTACCATTTAGCCCCTATGTACCCTTCCCCACCCCAGTGCCCCTCTCAATGCTCTGCTGGCCAGCCCCATGTCAATATTCCACCTCCATTTTCCTAGCTCTCAAAAAAAGCAATTTTAGGTCCGTAAGGACCTAAAAAATTAACCAAAAATTCTTCTCCTACCCAACAGATCTAACCACCATTCCTGTAAGATGGTGTTAATTCAGGCCACTGTCATCCTAGGCCTCATTTGGGGCTTTTCTTGTTAATAGACCACACTACAGTCAGACTGACATTTCTAAATCACAAATCTGATCATGCCATTCCCCTACTTAAATCTTCCAATGTGCCTTCATCATATTCCCCTGCATGGTCATAAGGCTTTACATAATATGGCTGCTGTCTAGGTTTGTTTTTATTCTTACAAAACACAGTCCCTCTTGAGGGATTGTGAGGAGATAGATGAGAATATTGGTAGCTACTGTAGGATGTCCTAAGTGCGATGATTTAAGTGATTGCAGGATATTTAGTAAGCAAAAGAGAAGCCTCTGATTCCTTGTATAGAAGTGAATGTTGGGGAGAGACTTTCAGAAGCCATAGCTATGGCTTGAAAAGCAAAACTGGTTAAACAGGTAAAAGAACTTCAGCCTGCTGAAGATCTCAGCTCAAGTCTTCCCCAATATGTATACTCTTGAATGTCTTATGTATGTTGGTGAAGACCCCTATCATCTACTGGAGAAGGACTCTCAAAAACTCTACCCCTATACGTCTTTTCTGAGTTCCAGATCTGTCTGTATATCCAACAGCCTATTGGACATTTCTACCTGGATGTCCTCCAGTCAACTCAATCTTAATGTGTCTAAAACTGACTTCCTACATAAACATATTCTTCCTAGATTCTCTGATTCTGAACTACAATCCATAACCAGTCAGTTTTCCAGTCTAGACACCTGGGAGTGCGTGACCTTTGTCTCCCTCTCACATATCTGACTGTCAATGAGTCCCTATCATATTGTTTCTACCCTGGACTACTGTATTAGTCTTCTAACTGGTCTCTCATTCTCCTCAATGCTGTCAAGAAGACATGTAAAGAGGCAGTTACCTATTTCATCCATTAGATTGTGAATTCTTTTTTTTTTTAATTAAAAAATATGTTATTTATTATTTTAGGAGAGAGGGGAAAGGAAAGAGGCAGAGAGGGAGAGAAACATCAATGTATGGTTGCCTTTCACCTGCCTCCAGCTACAGACCTGACTGGAGACCTGGTTTGCAATCTGGTTATGTGTCCTGGCTGGGAATCGAACCAGTGACCTTTGGGTTCACAGGCTGGCACCTAACCACTGAGCGACCAGCCAGGGCTAGGTTGTGCATTCTTTTTTTATATATATATACTTTATTAATTTTGCTATTACAGTTATTCCCGTTTTCCCCCCTGTGCCCCTCCAGCAAATGCCCCCCCTTAGTTCGTGTCCATGAGTCATGCATATAAGTTCTTAGGTTGTGAATTTTTAAGAATAGGGGTTAATTCCTTTGTTCTCTGAGGTGGAATGTTGACAGGGGGCTGGCCTGGGGGCCTCAGTATTCCCAGTAATACAGAGTAAGTGTTCATTGGTTTTGAATGAATATAAAGTGAAAAATTTTGCGCCCACATTCTTGGAGTGCAGAAGTTCATTTCCTCCACCAGGGGCCAGACTGGTCCAGCCTTTTAGTGGGCTTTTCCTTTCAAGCCTAGGAGCAAAGGATAAAGGAGCGTTCCTTCAGGGAAGTCCTCCCCTGTAAGTAATTTTTGCACTTTAGTAATAATGAAAGGAAGGTTTCAGGAGTGTATTTCTGTAGGATTTATCATTTCGTTCTATCCTGGTCATGATTGCTGAAGCAAATAGTTTCTTACCTGTCACCTCTTGCATTATTTCACTTTTATAGATGGACTATCTAATAAATTCACTTTCATCACTCAGGTGATTTACTTGCCTTATCACTAATGAGAAAGTAATCAAATCTTAACATTTCCATGATAATAATTAGGAAGTGATAGAATTTTACTGGACAGAAAAAGGGGAAAGACATTTACGGTACAGGGACAGTTTAGGCTAAAGTGCTGGATTATGCAACTGTAATGGCATGTTTGGAATCACAGAAGCCTGACATTATCGGAGTCTCACATGGGAAGATTTTTAACTCTTCCCAGAAAGCAGCTGGAGGTGACCCCTGAAAATTTACTCAACCCAGAAAAACCCACAAAATCATGCAAATAAAGAAATTGAAATCTTCACATTCATTTCAGGAACACTCATAAAATTGCCCAGGCCATGAAGGATTTGCATATCTGAAAAGCCACCAAGTATCTGAAGAATGTCATGTTACAGAAGCAATGTACGTCACTCTATTGTTAACAATGATGAAGTTAGGGCAAACAGTGGGGCAGGATGCAGGTTCAGTTGCCCCAAAAGAACACCGAATTCTTGCTGCACATGCTTAAAATGCAGAGAGTTATGCTGAACTTAAGAGTTTAGTTGTGCATTGTCTGGCCGTTGAGCACATCCAGGTGAACCAAGTTCTCAAGAAACAGCACAGAACTTACAGAGCTCATGAGCCCATTATCCCTTACATGAGCTCTCCCTGCCACATTGAGAAGGTTGCATAGAAGAACAAGATATCCCAGAAGAAACTGAAGAAACAAAAACTTATGACCTGGTAGTCAAAATAAAATAAATACTAATAAATGTGAAAAGGAGAAGAAGAAGGAGAAGGAGAAACTTTCAGTCATCCAGGAGTTGTTGAAGGGAATACAGGAAATGACAAATTACTTTTTTTTTTTTTAAGATTTTTATTTATTATTTCTAAAGAGAGAGAGGATGGGAGAGAGGCAGAGAAGGAGAGAGACATCAATGTATGGTTGCCTTTCACCTGCTTCCAGCCACAGATCTGGCTGGAGATGTGGCCCGCAACCTGGTTATGTGCCCTGGCTGGGGAATTGAATGACAAATTACTTTTATAAAGATAAACCTAGAAGCAACATGGATAGGGAGAAGATAATTAATTGAGTTTTGGGTAGGCTGAATTTGAGGTGTCTATGGGACATCCAGGGGGAAATGTTCTGTAGATATATGTATACAAATTTGAAGGGAGCCCTGGCCAGGTACTCAGCTTTTCAGAGACTCTTCCCAATGTGCCAAAGTTGTGGGTTTGATCCAGGGGCAGGGCACATACGAGAATCAACCAATAAATGCATGGATGGATGGAACAACAAATTGATCTCTCTCTCTCTCTCTCTCTCTTTCTTTCTCTCTCCCTCTCCCCTCCCCCACTTTCTCCTCCTTTTCTCTCTCTCTATACAAATCAATAAATAACCCTGACTAGTGTGGCTTAGTTGGTTGAGCATCGTCCTGCAAAGCAAAAGGTCACCAGTTTGATTCCACATCAAAGCACATTCCTAGGTTTGGGGTTTGGTCCCTGGTCAGGACACACATAAGAGGCAACCTACTGTTGTTCCTCTCTCACGTGGATGTTTCTC
This sequence comes from Noctilio leporinus, assembly GCA_004026585.1. Classification (NCBI taxonomy): domain Eukaryota; kingdom Metazoa; phylum Chordata; class Mammalia; order Chiroptera; family Noctilionidae; genus Noctilio; species Noctilio leporinus. The sequence goes on along the minus strand of PVIW01000877.1, from coordinate 342,471 downwards.
TCTCTTTTTCCCTCCCTTCTCCTCTCTCAAAATTAAATAAATAAAATGCTTTTTAAAATCAATATATAAAATTTTAAAATTTTTTTCAAGGGAGAGGTGGCCATAGGTAAAGTAATTCAAGGGGAGGGTATAAACTAAAGTAAGTGAGAGTCCTGGCTGGTGTGGCTCATTTGGTTGCAGTGCATCCGGTAGACCAAAAGGTTACAGGTTCTATTTCCAGTCAGGGCACATGCCTTGGTTGTGGGTTTGGTCCTTGGTCAGGGTACATATGAGAGGCAACCAATGGATGCTTCTCTCAGACATTGGTGTGTGCATGTGTGTATGTGTGTGTGTGTGTGTGTGTGTGTGTCCCTTCCTCTCTAAAAGCAATGCAAAATGTCTTCAAGAGAGTATTAAAAAAAGAAATAAAGTGGGGAAAAAAGAAACAGGTGATCCTAGGAAATACCAGTGCCTGAGATAATATATAAAAAGTTCTTAGTTCTTAGAACAGGACCTGACCTTAGTGAGTATTGGTCTGCCTGGCTTGGGGTTGTATCTGACTTCCTAGGAAAGGAAGGGGAGAAGGAGTCAAGAACAAGATGGATCAGTTATTTTTACTCTGTTTCTTGGATTACCCCATTTCTAACATGCGGGAGCCCTGGAGCAATCCGAGTGCCAAGTGCAGCCCTTAATTATGGATGGGAGAGAGATGATGCCCTCAGAGCTTGGTGATTGTTCTAGACTTTGCCAGGAGTCAGCAGTCAGCAAAGCATAACCAGAGAAAGAGAGAGAAGAGGGGCCCAGGAGCTAGCCACAGGGGCTATGCTTGTGCTGGGGCCTTTGACCTAATGAAGCTGTCCACACAATGGATCTGGGTTACATGCTGACCTGGCATTCTGAGGATGGGGCTGGGATAGAGATTTCACATGGTAGAAATAGAGATGGGTGATTACTCAGTCCCTCAGGACTCTACGCAACCACATTGTTATTACTAAAGGAGGTGTTCAGTACTTGGTAATCATAAATTATGTTTATATCTAATTAATTCATGAATCAGTTCATTTATATTTTGACTTAGGGCAGCTAGCTTAACATATGTATATTGCTTGGGCATATTTCAGGTAATCCTCATACAGTCCTATACAATCTGCAACAGAGATATTTTTATGGAACTCAAATCTGGGTTATTCTTTCCATCCTGATGGTACGGGCTAGCTAGGGAGTTGCTTCAGAAAGGTGGTGAATCAGTCTTGGATAACTTCACAGGTGGCTGTAGTAGTCACGTGGGAGCCACTGTGGAGAAATGAAGCAAGACGAATAGTTCTGCCTAAAGATTCCCTGAGCTTTTTCCACTTGCTCCCTAGTAATATGGGTCATGCTCCCTATAGCACTTCTCTGGGACTGAGAAATGGAGCCTTCCTTATCAAAGAGGGGAGTAAACATTGGATCAGTAGCCCTGGGAATATAAAGAGGTTGAAAAATTAATCATTAATAATTAAAAGATAATTCAATCAACTGTAGAGATAGATGAGACTCCTAGATGATGAGTACTACAAGCCATAAAACTTAAAATAACTTTGTAACTATTCCAAGTTGGTTATTTTACAAGTCTTTTTTCTCTATTTTCATAGTTCATAGTGAAAGAAAAAAAAACTTCAAAAAGTCTGTTTGCCTACTTAAAGCCTGAAGAGAGAACGATGGAGAATCTAAAGCAAAAAATTTTTTTTGCAAACCCTGAAAAGAATGTGGTAGAGTGATAGCCAAAGTGAACAAGCTAACAAGAAAAGAAGACCAAGATGAACTGGGGTGTATCCCAGATGATTCCAGCACCATTGACTCCAGGAATCCCCTGTATTCCCAGTCAATTCCTCAAAGGCACTTTCCTCTGCAGATTCCAAATGCCCAGTTGTCAGTCCAGCATTAGTACCTTCTCATTGGTTTACTCTGTTTCTGGTGAGAGATGGGAGATCCTTACCTTGCCTTCCCTGGAATTCTTCTCGTCTTCCAGATCTTCCCTTGAGCTTTCCTCTTTATCCCTCTGGCTTCTGAGCCCTGGACTTATAAAGATGATTAGGGAGTGGAAGGTGAGTCTCTCACAGTGAGTGCCTTTGGTCGACAAAAGCCATTGTAAGGCCCTGCACATTAGTGTGTCTGAGGTCCAAGGCCTAAGGAGGAAGTAAGAGCTTGGTAGGAGAGAGAAGGACCAAGGCTGGAGAGAGTGGATGCATATGAGAATTATGTGAGTATAAATATTTATGGCTCCCTTGGGAAGTGCACTGACTGGTGTGAAGGTGGCAGGGTAGGGGTGAGGTGCCTCTCTAGTAGCTGAAGGAAGGAGACAAGAAGTGCTCCCTGATCTCTCTGTCTGCCTCAGTCTGCTGGGAAGGCACCTGAAACACTTGCTCCTCATCTCCCAACTCCACTCACCTAGACCTAGAAAACAGTCTCACAACTGGAGTAGAACACCCAACAGAGACTCTGGACCAGGCTGGAAAAATGGTGATCTGGAAGATGAGACCAGTGGGGAGAGTAGAGCAGAGCACTGCCAACCCAGCAGTCTGATCTTGCCTTCCCTTCCCCTTTCTCTCCCTCAGGACCTGCAGAGCCAGAGGGCTTTGGAGACAAGTGTTAGCTAAAGGCCTAGACACCCTGATCTTTGTAGGGGATGTCCTTAGGGCCTCATGCCCCAGTAGGAGTTCTGTACCAGGCATAGTCTCAGCGCTTGATGGGAGAGCTGGTGGTGGTGAGCCTGGCACAGGTTTTTGATGAGGTCAGTGGGGCTCAGATAAATCCAGCCCTAACTCTGGACTACTCTGTGCCTACTGGCTTGACCTTCTCCAAAGGTGTCCTATGTCAGCCCAGAGCACTGCAGCCGTCCTGGTCTTGGTTCTCTTCCACCTGGCACTGCCCCAGGTGGCACAGCCCAGCTGGTCAACCAGGTTAGCAGCAGCCCCCCTCCCTGAGGGGAATGACACTAAGTAGGTAGTGAGGTGGCTGGCTGACAAGCCTTTTTTTCTTTTTTAATTTAAATAGATTTGTATTTATTATTTCCAGAGAGAGAAGAACGGAGGAGGCAGAGAGGGAGAAAGACATCAGTGTATGATTGCCTTTCACCTGCCTCCAGCCACAAACCTGGCCGGAGACCTGGCTTGCAACCTGGTTATGTGCCCTGGCTGGGGATCGAACCAGCAACCTTCAGGTTCGCAGGCTGGCGCCTTATCCACTGTGCTACCAGCCAGGGCTGACAAGACTTTAAAGAAGGAACAAAAAAGGGAGCATCCCTGCTCTGTGTAACTTCTCGAACACATCAATGAGGTTGGCTCAACAACTCAGGAATTTGGGTCACTTGCTGCAGACCCTTTGCTTAAAGCTTCTTTGTGGATAATGCTTTTTTGTGGCCTGAGGGCAGTGGGAGGATGTAATGTCCTAACATCTCCAGTCTCCTAGGTGAGCAAGAGAAATCATACAGACAATGCTCTGGGCACTGTGTTTCCTCCTCTCTCCAGCTGGTACCATGCTTGTTGTGGCTCCCAGCACAGCGTGGGAGGCAAGGGGACAGGCCGCCTGCTGGCGGGTCTCTCAGTGACTGCTGGCGCATCCTGTAGGTAAGAACCCCACCTGTACCAAGCAGGGGCTTGGGGAAGGCTGGGTTCCTCTCAAGGGAGACTCTGTTTTTTGGGGTTTTGTTTTTTAAAGAAGCCAGGCTAATAGAAAACATCGAGTATGCTAATTACATGTAAATTAATGCAAAAACTCAAATGGGTTTTTGATAACTCATCTCTGAGTTTATAAGTTTGGCATTCCATTAAGTGGAAAGGCTGGTATGGAACAAAATGGGCTGAACTTCAGTTCTCCAGAGGGAGGTCTGATGAGAAATAAAGGAGAGAGGTTGGTAGAGACAACTACGAAAATCTAATCATTTGACTTGGTGTCTATAGGGGAACCAAATTAGCTGCCCTTTGTCCTCTGTCCCTTTCTGTAAGACACTGTAGGCTTGGTGGTTAAGGTTAATCCCTTCCTATGAATAAAACCCTTAGTAAATGGCTTCCGTGAGAGAGAAACATCGATAGGTTGACTCTCCTATACACCATAACCGGAGACTGACCGGAAATCAAAGGGGAGACTTTTTACTTTTTGGGATGATGCCCAACCAACCAAGCCATACTGGTTAGGAATCTTAATAGATTTCAAGTGCACAGAATAGTTCTTTGTTCATGACACTCCCTTCTCCTTGGCCTATATCTGGCTCCCACTCACTTGGGTTTTTTTAAGATAGTAATTAATCATAATTATTAACCATCCATCCACAAGAAAAATAGGAGTTTCAACAGTCACAGAAATCTACACATATATACATAAATATCTCACTCCATCCTCTTGCCTCCCTAACCCAAGGTAAAAATTATCCTGAATCCAGTGTTCATCAGTTTGTGTGTGTGTGTGTGTAGTTTCACCTCATTTATAGTATTCTAAAATGCATATTTTCTATTTAGATATTTTAAAACTTTATCTAAAAAAGTTATCATGCCATGTATAGTCTTCCAGGACTATTTTTTTTTCTTGATATTTTATTGCTAAGATTCATCCCTATTATTGGGTGTCACTGTAGTGGCTCACTCATTTTGACTACTGAATAAACTTTCACTGTGTGAACATACCACTCTTTATTCATCTGTTCTCCTGCCAACAGGCATTTGAGTTGCTTTAAGTATTTTGCTATTGTGAATAGTGCTGCTCTAAACATTCCTGTATGTGTCTCCTGGTAGAGGCATAGAAAAGTTTCTCTTAGGTATATAAGTGAAAAGTGAAATTTCTGGGTTAAAAAGTATGTGTTTATCTTTATAAGATGATGCTATACTGTATGGCAAAGTGATTATCCTAATTTACACTCCCAGCAGCAATCATAACTAGTTCTGTCCCTTTATATCCTCATCTATATCTGAACCAAAGTATCTGTCTCTGCTCTTTGTGACGGACCAGCCGTCCCTGGATTACGCACCGGGTTTGGACGGCGGAGGACGCAAGAAAGAGGGAAGAGACAAAGTTGGGGTCGCGAGGCTCGCCCAAGCCGCGAGTCCCGTTTATTAATCACACTAAGCTTATATGCAGGTATTACTGGCACCTGCTCAACTGAAACCAGGAAGCTAAGTTAGCTGCAGAGAACAAGGCATAGCACACTCTCTGCTTTACGTGCTTCATGGGCTACGGGGTAAACACACTGGGCTGACTCCCTATACAAAGTGTCCGTTCTGAGCCCACCTGGCACTAGGGCTGGCCTTGCCAAACACCCGTTTCTGCTAGCTGGGCCTTGCCAAGCAGACTAGCAGTCCCTAACAGCTCTTAATACCATAATGTGCTACATCACTTCTATCCAGGGGTCCTTTTCCAGAAGCAACATGAACCCTATGCACTCCCGGGTCCAGAGGTGACGACTGGCACCTGGGAGCACCACTGGGTGAGATGGAGCAAGGGTTACTTGGCCGAAAGTCAGGAGATTGGCTTCTAAAACACAAGAGACTCCAAGATCCTCTGATGGATTGTTCCTCTTTCATGAAATTGGAAGGTTCAGTCCCCTTGGGTGCCCACAACAATTACTGCATGTGGGTGAGTTAGATGGGACCTCTGCCTTTGCTGTCCATCCGCACGCTGGATATTGGAAGAGCAGAGGAGCGGAGGACCTGATCTCTGTTCCTCCTCTCTCCCACAGGTATGTTGCATGGAACTGACCCAGGGTACCAATATTGGCAGGCCTATCCTTTAAATTTTTTTCTCCTCTGGTGTTTCATGGGGAAAACTTGTGGCCTCTATGAACTGCCACAGTGTGGAGAGAGTAGAGCCAACCAATGCACCCGATTTTGCCTTTTCCACCATCACACAGCGCCCATTTCTAGGTTCCAACTCCATCACCACTTCTTTAACCTTTCCTTTCCCATCCTATCCTTTTCTATCTTTTGACCAGCCTGTTTCCCCAGATACCCCCTCCCTAACCTTTCCCAAAGGATCAAGGTTTAGAACTCCAGTATCCTGATCACAACCATAGTAGAAGGCATTAAACCCTTTTGCTTCATAGGCAAAAATCAGTTTCTTTCTTTTCGGTGTCTCCTATTAGAACCTAGTGAGTTAGGAAAGATGAAGTGTGAGTTAACTCTGAGATTTGACCTTTTCCACCCCCCTAGCCCTCTAACCCCACTCCCAGCCTATCCACAAAAGATAGCTCTTCCCCTATCTATCTCTGTGGCTTAAAAGGCTAGGCTGAGGGTTGGGAAAGGGAGGTGCTGGCATGGATTGGGGGTAGGGAACCCAGGCTCAGAGAAAGCCAGACACAGCAGAACTATTCTTATCCCAGAGCTGCAGGGTCCACAGATTCCAGCCCAAACCAGCCAATGGGAGAAGGCCCTCTAATCCCAGAGGACTAAAGAATTCTCTTCAGTTATCCAACATCCCTGCTTGACCCCACTCCTGACTCCCCCCGCCCCTTACTCCTGGCCAACTCAGAGGATCCTGAAGGTCCGCTTGAGCACAGTCTCATACCCCATAAAATGAACTCATCTTGACTGACTTTCCAAGCAGAGCTGAGGAATGTTCTCGTATAGATGTCAATCAGGACTATGAACCTCAACTTTGACATGAAAAGAAAGGGACTTTTCCAGGCCCATATTCCTGGTCCCTCCCTTTCACAGCCCCCACTTTTAAACCATGGCTCTGCTCCTCTGCCAGTTGAGGGGGAAGGGAGAAATCCAGCAGCTTTATCAGATGCATGAGAGTGGGCCCTGCCCACTGCAGCTGTGGTGAAGGGGTTAAAAGGCTGGGTCAGCTACCTCAGACTACTCCTCCCAAGGATTAAGAGTCCTCTATAAAGGGGACTGCCCACCCAGATCAGGCCACAAAGGTATCAGGAACCCAAGCATTGTGCCCATCCCCCCTGCCATGTGGGAATTGCGGTCAGCCTCCTTCTGGAGGGCTATTTTTGCTGAGTTCTTTGCCACCCTTTTCTATGTCTTCTTTGGACTGGGGGCCTCACTGCGCTGGGCCCCTGGACCCCTGCATGTCCTACAGGTGGCTCTGGCCTTTGGTCTGGCCCTGGCTACTCTTGTGCAGGCTGTGGGCCACATCAGTGGAGCCCACGTCAATCCTGCTGTCACCTTTGCCTTCCTTGTGGGCTCCCAGATGTCCCTGCTTCGTGCCTTCTGCTATATGGCAGCTCAACTCCTGGGAGCCGTGTCTGGGGCTGCCATGCTGTATAGTGTTACCCCACCTGCTGTCCGAGGAAATCTAGCACTTAACACGGTAATGATCAACTGAGTGGGGCTGAGGGAACCTGGTGCCCTGACACCCTTCCTGGTGCAGGTGGATCAGTATCCTAGGGGTCAAAGACATTATGTGTACGTGTGTGTGTGTGTGTGTGTGTGTGTGTGTGTGTGTCAAGGTGGGATAGATTAGCAGATGCTTTGGAGGGATAAGGAAGGCATAGAGCCCTGGACTGAGAATCAAAAAAGCTGAGTTCTGGTCCCAGCTTTCCTTCCAATCTCTGGCAGTTTCTTTAGGAAACTTATTTTACCCATGGGACCTCAGTTTCTGCATCCACAAAACTGGGTGCAATTATTTCCAACATTAGGAGAAATTAAGAAACAAATACAGTTCCTATGAAAAGGTTTGTATTATCCTTCACCTTCAGGAAACTGATGCCATAATGAGGTGGGGGACGTCCAGCCTAGGAAATCTTGAGAAGATAACACTGTCACAGCCCTAATGAACCGCCTCTCTTCTTCTTCCTTTGTCAGTTGCATCCTGGGGTGAGTGTGGGCCAGGCCACCATGGTGGAGATCTTCCTTACACTGCAGTTCGTGCTCTGCATCTTTGCTACCTATGATGAGAGGCGGAATGGCCGCCTGGGCTCCGTGGCCCTGGCCGTTGGTTTCTCCCTCACCCTGGGGCACCTCTTTGGGGTAAGCAGGAAAGGCGAGCAACTTCTCATTTAAGATTCCAGGGCCTCCAAATCTTTCCCAACGTTTAAGGCTTCTTCCCACCCACCTGACTATCAATCATGAAAATTATCCACCTTTGTATCAGTCAGCACAGAGGAATCAACCCTTCTTATCAGTTGCTTTTGTGACTGCGTAACTGGTCCTTTATGAATGCATGCATCAGGGGTAGACCTGGGCTTAGCCCATGGATCCATGGTCTGTCCCCAGATGGAGCGTCAGTGCCTTCACTCCAATGTGGGACTCCAATGCAATTGTCCTTCGTTACTTGCAGCTGGCTGGAGGCAAGGTGCCATACCTCATGGACATGTGGGCTGTGGGGAGAGAAGCTGATTGAAGTCAAATGTTTCAGTTGCAACTGTGTCTTTTGCAGATGTATTATACTGGTGCAGGCATGAACCCTGCCCGTTCCTTTGCTCCTGCCATTCTGACCAGAAACTTCACCAACCACTGGGTGAGTGAGAGGAGAGGGGAAGAGAGAGATGCTGAAGCCCTCCTGGATGGCTATGGACCACAGGTTCTAGGTTTGGGTTGCAGGTTCCATCTTTCCATCTGGATGTGCTGATTGCTCTACCAGCACCCAGCTAAGTGGGCTGTCACAGAATTTGGGATGCCTGTGTGAGCAGGATTCATTATTTTGCTAGAAAGAGAGGCTCTTGCTCATGCTGTTCCTTTGCTGGTTAGTCAGGGAATTTTACTAAGTGTCCACTGGAGTCCAACCTAGCGCTGTCAGGACATCCAACAGAACAGGAAGACAAAAACTTCTACTCTCAATGGTCAGGATGTGTATGAGCACCAATGGGCCTGGGCCTCATCCTAGTTCTAGCACTTTACTAGCCTCTTGTGTGACCATGGCAAGGATACAATCATTCTGCATCTCAGTTTCCTCACTATAAAACATTTATGAGAAGTAAATGTGAAATTTATATGTGAAAAAAAAAAAAGATAGCCCTGGCTGGTGGCACAGTGGATAAGGAACCAGCCTGTGAACCCAAAGGTCGCTGGTTCGATTCCCAGCCAGGGCACATAACAAGGTTGCAAGCCAGGTCTCCAGCCAGGGCTGTAGCTGGAGGCAGGTGAAGGGCAACCATACATTGATGTCTTTCTTCCCCTTTGCCTCTTTCCTTTTCCCTCTCTCTCAAAATAATAAATAAAATCTTAAAAAAAAAGAAAGAAATTTATATGTGAAAAATATTTAGCACAGAATCTGGTATGGAATAAGTACTCAATCAAAACTGGCTGTTTGTGTCATTGGCTACATGTTAGACAAAATAATTCAAAATAATTCAAAAACATTTTCAGGCTGCTCTGTCATGGAGTAGCCCACTCTCTGTCTCACTGCTTTACTAATACATTTTTTCACTTTAAACTCTAAATTTTTTTTATAATATACCCATTTCTATGGCCACATTATTCACAATAGTCAAGTGTCCCTCACAGATGAATTAAAAGAGAAGGAATTTCTGCCATATGTTACAACATGCATGAAACTCGAGGATATTACTTAATAAAATAAGTCAGTCACAAAAAGACAAATACTGTATAATTCCACTTATATATGGTACCTAAAGTAGCCGAATTCATTAACACAAAAGCAAAATGGTAGTTGACAAGGACTGGGAAGAGAGTAAATGGGGAATTGTTGTTTAATGGGTATAGAGTTTCAGTTTTGCAAGATGAAAAAGTCCTGGAGATGTGTTGCACAATAACATGAATATACTTAATGCTATTGAATGCACACTTACAAATGATTAAGCGCTCTGGCTGGGTTTCAGTTGGCGAGAGTGTGGTTCCATTACGCCAAAGTTATGGGTGCCAAGGTTAGGGTTCAATTCCTGGTTATATACCAGGAGTCACATATAAAAAGCAACCTATGAATACATAAACAACTAGAGCAACAAATTGATGTTTTGCACTCTCTTCCTCTCTTTCTCAAATCAATAATAAAATAATAATAAAAGAAATGGTTAAGATTGTAAATTTTATGTTCTGTGCATTTTGTCACAATTTTTAAAAAAATTCAAAGTAATATATAAACTAGTGTCAACTAATAACAGCAAATAGAATATACATGTGCAAAGAAGGTGTGAGACAAAGGAATAATTTGATGAGTCAGGAAAGAAATGGTGAATTTTAAGGTGCAGACAATGGAACAGTTTAGTTTTAAAATACACACACAAACAAACACTGATTCCTCCTTTTTTTTTTTTTCTTTTAATTTTATTGTTGTTGTATTACATCCATCCCTTTTTTCCTCCCCTCTGTCCCCCTCCCCACCCACCCTTTCCCCTCAAAGTCAATCCCACCTGTTGTCCATGTCCATGGTTCCTTTATACTAGGTTCTTGTCTAAGCTGCTCCCCTTCTTTGTCTCTGCCTCCCCCCTCCCCCCTCCCCCTTTCCTCCTGACCAATGCAGGCCTATTCCTTGTATTCATACACTTGGTTCTGTTTTGCTTGTTGTTAATTTTGCTCATTATTGTCCCGTAATGGGTGAGAACATATGATACCTGTCCTTCACTGACTGGCTTATTTCACTAAGCATAATGATTCCTCCTTAAATAGTGCCAAAGTATGTGCCCAATTATGTCTGTTTTCTACCAGGAAAATAGCAGCCTTGCTCTTGGTGCTCTCCCCAAGCCTGATTATTCCTTTCCTCTTCCTACAGGTGTATTGGGTGGGCCCAATCATTGGAGGGGGCCTGGGCAGTCTCCTCTACGACTTTCTCCTCTTCCCCCGGCTCAAGAGTGTTTCTGAAAGACTATCTATCCTCAAGGGTACCAGGTCCAGTGACTCCAATGGACAACCAGACGGCACAGGGGAACCTGTTGAACTGAAAACCCAGGCCTTGTAAAAGCTCCAATTGGATAGATGGAAGGAAGCTTCTGGGTTTATATGGAGGGGCTAAGCCAGCTCCTGAAGGAAGAAAGAGATTGTGGGGAGGGGAATGTACCTCTTTAATTTTTAATTTATGTGTGAGGGTTTTTTTTTTTCCCTGTGTGAAATCTTTCAAGTTGCATTCATGAGCTGGTTGGTGCAAACTTCCCTTCCTCCCCCCTCACCTCTCTTCACCGTTGTGTGTGCATGATTGTGTGTATGAATGTGAGTAACTGTGGCTGTGTCTAAGGAAAAGAAAAGAGGTATCACTGTGTACCTCCCTCTCCCAACCCAGTGTGATGAGCACAGGAAACCAAGACCTTAAGTCTCCAGCCTTTACCCTTATACCAGTCAAATGTACAGTTCTAGTTTCTGAGGGAGCAAGGAAGCAGAGACTATTCCTCACAGGAGGCAGATGGAAAGAAGTGGAGGACACAAGGCATTTCCAAGGATTGGGAGAAGGGGTTGGGGCAGGAAGAGAAGAAATGGTGGTATTCGCCCCAGTTCAGGATGCAATTGTACCAAAATGTTGTGGGGAGGTTAATGGGAGAGGACAGCCTACTTACCTCAGGGATGCTTTTCCCAGAGACTTGGTTGGGGAAGTAGTTGTGAGAATAGTGAATGCTGGGGTTTGCACTGTTCTGTAAAGCCACCTAAACCTGTCTTCATCCACTGGCCAGGTTTTGTGTTCATTCCGGCATGATGGATTTCTTTAGAGGCCCTGAGCCAGTGAGCTCACCTACCAAGGGGTGGGTGAGCCTAGGATCTAGATAAATAAAACAGCTGAACTGTACCCCAGCAGGACTTCCAGGCAGATGGCAATTAGGCCTCAAAAGAACTCCAAGGCAAAACAGGAAATCTGATGCCTGGAGCAAAGTCAAAGTGGAGGTTGGGGATTGGGGAAGACAGGCTAGAAGGGAGAGGCTTTGACCCTCAGAGTTTTTATTTAGCTAGAGCAGATCAAAGGACTCTTCAAATGGCATCTTTCTGCTTTTACCACGAGTTTTATAGTCTTCTTTATATTTTTGTGTGTGTGCATATTTTCACTTTTCTCTCAAATGCCATTTCACCTTCATCAAATCTTTTAACTTTTCTCATGTCCCAGAAGTTGATTCCTTTTCTCTTCAAATACTTAATAATGAAAGCGATAATCAGTCGCCCGATCTTCTTTCGTTGTTGACAAAATACGCTCATCTCAGCTGAGACCAGAGGAGACCCTCAACTGACCAATGACTATTTATTGTTGATCTCTTCATTTTAGGAGCCTACAGCATACTTTGCAAGCTTTAAACCTAGACCTCTAGTATGACAGGCACCAGCCCAGCAAAAAACCGTGTTCCCAGTAGCTTAGTTCCATATTTCCTCCCAAATAAAGGCTAACTTTTCTAACTAACCACTCAAGACTTTGGAATAATCCACCTGTCTAGGAGAAGGGGAAGAATGTAAATTAACATCTAATCGGACTTTGATTCCTACTATTTTAAGTCAGAAGAAAATTCATTGGTTGTGATTTTAGGCTCAATATCGGGGATCGAGTCAGATAAAACAATACTTGTACTCTACCCTTTTCCAAACTTTATCACCACGCCCCCTGCCCGCTGGGGTCACTTGGACCAGGCCGGCTAGCCCCGCCCTATTCCGCACGCGGGCGGAGACTGGTTCGCGGAGCTGGGTGGCGGGAAATCCTTGTCCCCGCTTGTGGGGGCCGCTGGCTTCGCGGGGATCCTGAGGACTGACGGGGAGCGGGTGAGTGAGCGTGTGGATGAGAGGGCTCTAAGAGGACTGTGTCCCTGCGAAGTTATGGGGCACTCTTGCAAGGTGCTGCGTTCGCTTTCCCGCCACCGGGTTTAAAGGCAAAGGGCGGGGCGCGCGCTGTCTCAGTGCGCACGCGCAGTTTCTGCTCGGAGTCCTAGGTGGGTACCGCGGAGTTCTGCACTCGCTGGGTACGCTCGTTCGTGCTCCCCCAGCCACCTGACGCACCTTGGCCCTCGTGCAGGGGTGGGGCTGTGATGGGAAGGGGCCGAGAGCCCAGAGGGGAGAACAAAGGTTCCTGGACGTTTCCACTTCGGAGCGCACCCTGCGGTTCAGACCCGAAAAAACAGATGTGCTCTGCTTAGTGGTTAGCAGGAGCCGGATTCACACATCTCTAGACTTCGATCTCAGATTTTTATTGTATGGATTTGTTATTTCCTTCCCTGCTTTCCCTTGGGCATAAGACTTAAGGAGGATACAACCTCTGTGTGGGTTTGTTAACTGGACCGTCAACCACCATCAGAGTTTCAGGCCTCCAGGATATCAGATATTTAATTAGCTGCTTTCTTAGAGTCTCTCAGTTCTTTGCTCTTCATGCTGCCAGGAGTTACCTTTATAAAAAGTCGATCTGGCCATCCTAGATTAAATTAAAAACTCCTCCTTGGCCACCCACAGTTTGGCTTAAATCCTTAGGTGGATGTCCATGGCTTGTCAGTCTGGCCCAGCCGCGCTCAACCTCATTTTTTAAAGCTCCCTACCGTGTTTTCTGTCTCATGCACTTGACTCCCAGCCACGTGGAAAGGGTGTATCTGTATTGTGCTCTTTCATGCCTTGGTACCTATGCTCTTGATGTTCCCTATGCTTGAAGTTTTGTCCACTTCTCTGACAGATAAGCTTCTCTTTCAGGGCTGAGCTCGGTTGTCCATCTGAAGACCTATTTCCAGCTCTCCTGGGCCAAAGTAGTCACTTCTTTATGTCCTTGTAGTACTGTATTTCCCTTTATTAACAGTGGCACCGGTACAACTCAGTAAAAGGTTCCTGAGCTCCTAACATGTACTTTGCACTGTACTGTGTGTGCTCAGTGTCATATGGACAAAGATGACTAGGATAGATAGAGTTCCTGCCCCTAAGAACTCTGTCTGGAAGGAAAAACATGTAAATAAAACAAGTTACAGGATGACAAAGAGGTCTGCCTTGGCTTCCTTCCTTGGCACCCCAAACTCTTTTGAGTGAGCTTGTGTACTTCCTCAATTCCACACACTATTCTGCTATATCCTTATGCCTCCACATAGTCAGCCCTAATTTTTCCTTCCTCAACTTTGAAACTTGTCTACTTGGGTTCAGATTAGAAACCGTATATTGAGCATTTACATCGTGCTGAGCACAGTGATTCCTGATCTCCAGGAGTTTATGTCAATATCATAGTGCAGTTGTTAATAGCAGGATTGAATTAGAATCACCTGATGAGCGTTTTCAGAGATCTTAAGAGATCTCTTAAGAGATCATCTTAAGAGATGAGTGGATAGACTCCAGAGCCAGACCGAGGAGTGTTTTAAAGAGAAGCTTAAAAACCAACATCTTGTATAGTAATGCATGCTAATGGGAGACAATTCAAATAGTACTGAAGTGGAAGGTAAATATTTCTTCTGCTGCAGACTTCCTCATCCCCAGTCTTTCTAAAGACCATCACAGTAAATTTTTTAATGTATCCATCGAAGGGTTTTAGGCAAGATGGTTATACAGCCAAATCTGGTAATTATGTTGTGGGTACATTGAAGAGAACAAGATTGGAGGCACAAGAAAGCAGGCAGAGAGCAACTGAATAAGCAGGAGATACTCAGGACCTAAAGTAAGGCAGGTCCCACTGCGTTAACTCAAGTCATGAGTACAGGAACGAAAAGGGGCTGGATAGGAGAGCTGAAGGAAAAATTAGCCTGAGTCGATGATCTGAGCAGTATCAGGGTAACTTCTAGGGTTCTTAAGTGATAACTGATTAGATAGTGTCAGTTCCCAAAAAATCCAAAACATAGTGGAGACAAACTTGGGAGGATGATGTTCAATTTTGGACATGTTGAGTTATCTATGAGACATAGAAGTAGACAGTGCTGTTCATTTGTGTAATGGGTGGAATTGGCACCACAGGAGCTCAGATGGGCAAGAGATAGATTTGCTTGCTGATGGTTCAGAGATGGTAGTTAAAGACGTGGGAGTGAATGAGTTTGCATAAGAAGGCTGTGTAAAGTGAGGAAAAGGACTAATAAAGGTGCAGGCTTCTGGAACATCAGCACTTAAGAAGAGGAGGAGCAGTTAATGTGGAGTCGAGGAAAGGTTTTGTTTTTTGTTAGGTTTTCCATCCCTAAGATGGAAGAGCTTTGAGGAACTCACAGGGATGGGGTTAGTATAAAGAGAAGATTGGAAACAAATGAGAAATGTGGAACAACCAACTGAGGGACAGAAAGTGACTATCAGTCACACAAATGGAGGGTTTATATTAGAAGCAAAAGAAGTCAGGGTGGGCATTTGAAATACGTATGTTTTTAGGTTTGGGTGGAGAGAGTTGAAAGAGGGTGTATGTCTGATGACCTCAGTTCCAAAGAGGAAGGAGGTAGGGAGACTGGGTGAGAGGTGTGGGAAGAAGTGGAGTAAAGGGGCTTGAGGATAATGGTGAAAGGTAGAAACAGCTGTTCCTTGGGAAAAAAGAGGAAGTGGACGGGGAACACTAAAGAGTTTTTCTGGGCCAGGCTGAGAGCCCTGCTTAGGTTGGAAGCTACACATGAGTTGTGCATCACTATGCAGGGTTGTTTGGTTTTCTCCAACAAATCTGAATGAAGATATAAGAATCTGGAAAGCGGATGGTTTCATTGATCTGAGGTTGGGATCTTTTGCAGGGTGAGTGCAGTAAAAGGAAAGAAGACTCAAATCACAGAGAGAGTAATGTGTAGTGATACTATAGTAGGATATGTAATCCTACTTTGTGCTATCATTTTGATCATTTAATTTTCAGCTCAGAACTCTTCAATAACTCCTGGATTTATGTTCTAAATCCTTGAATTGATAGAGAAAGACAACATTTTTCCATAAAGCAGGCTCCAGCTTCCCTTTCTGTTGCTTTCCTATTAGGCTCATCTATTCTTTTTTTTTTTTTTAAGATTTTATTTATTATTTCCAGAGAGAGGGGGAAGGGAGAGAGACAGAGAGGGAGAGAGACATCAATGTATGGTTGCTTTTCACCTGCCTCCAGCTACAGACCTGGCTGGAGACCTGGCTTGCAACCTGGTTATGTTGCCCTGGCTGGGAATCGAACCAGCGACCTTTGGGTTCGCAGGCCGGCACCTTATCCACTGAGCCACCAGCCAGGGCTAGGCTCATCTATTCATAGTGGCTCTCTGCTTTTGCTCTGGCAGTTTTCTGCCTGAATGTGCCTCCTTCCAGCTGCCTGAACCCTATGCAGCCTTCTAAAGTCCAGTTCTAACCACACTTCCTTCCTCTGACAAAACCTTGGCCATTGTATCCTGAAAAGAGCCCTAGTTTTTCAGGATTTCTTTTTCACTGTCATTTATTTAGAGCCTCTACATTGCTTTACATTGTATGTTCTATATTATTTGGATTTTATTTCTGCAGCTAGAATTTTTTTGTACCATCACTGCACTTGCACAACATTATCTTTTGCTTAGAAGGCTCTTCTGTAAGCATCTAGTGACTGACTATAGAGCCCAGTACATGGAAAGAGGACATTCATGTTTTGAGATCTCTTCCTTTGTGCTCACCACTCAGTAAAGTACTGGATATCAGTGCTTCTGAAACTGTTGATGAAGGACTAGGTAGGGTCCCTCCCACAAGTTGTTGCAGATCAGTACTTTCTTACCTTCAGCTTTCCTGAGATATAATTGACGTAAAAGTACTCTTGTAAAATGCTAAAACTATTACTAAACAACTTGTAGTTTTCTGTATTAAAAAATCATGCAGAATATAGGCTTTATTATTAGATTCAACAAACACTAACAGTTAAATTGCTGTGAGATGTTCTAAATGCTTTTGCTTTGTTTTCATACTTATCTTGATGCAGACTCCTAACAGTGTGTCAGCAATGGCCTGCAGACCATACTTTACATAGCACTGCTTGCCATGATCTCATTTAAACATCCCCATTTATTTTCTCAGTATTACTGATAAGGAAACAGGTTATGCTCCATGCTTGAAGATCACCAACTTAGTACTGGACAGAACTGGAATTCAGATGCCAAATGTCACTGTTACTGGAAGGGGACTGGGCCCAGAGGAGTCTGCTATGGGCCAACCAGTAATGTGTGGGTCTTGACTTCGTACATGAGAGATTTCACAAGTTGAGCCCAGCTGATATTGAGAGTACATTTATTAAAGCTGGGACAGTGAAAGAAGGAAGAGTAGAATAGAAGCAACAGGAGAGCCTAGGCAGGGCTGCCATTAGCTCACTGGAGAGTCAGACAAAAAGGACCCTCGGAAACAGGTTAAGGGGACTAGCCCTGGACTAGGTAGCTGCATGATGCTGCTTATTGCTCCTCTGGTTGCAAGTTTCACGGGGACCCTTAGAGTTTAGTAGGAAAAAAATTCACTCGAAAAGGAGATTCAAGTGGTTATACTCCAAGGAGGGTGGGCTGGCTTCTTTATCTTGAGTGGTGGCTTTAGGAGGTCTCAGGGGGTCATTACTCACTGCAGCATGTCCTGACACCACCTGCCTGGTTTTACTGCATTTCTGGGCCTGGAGCTGAAATACAACTGAGGCCTAGATATTATCTCTAGGGAGGAAAGGTCAGGGGATCTAAACTGCAGGATACGTGATCTGCCAGAGAAGGACATGCCACCCTGGGGGCGCCCTCAGACACCAGTTTGCCTGTTGCTAGGCTCCTGGAGACCTTCCATATCTGGCTGTACTCTGCTTGGCCAGTTTGTTCAGCTGCCTATCTCAGTTTTCCCAGTACACTTGCTAAGGAATTTTCCTCGCTTCTTACTACCCTGTCTTAATTCTCTTTGTACTAGTGATTATCAAAACTGGTTGTTCAAACAGGATTGGTTTGGGGCAGTTTTTCTTTGGATTTATTTTGTTTTCAAGAAATGAGTTAATTTTCTCTTTTGAATTACAAGTGTATTTAATATTTTATCTTTTGTTTTCCTTTAGTTCTTACATTTTGAGGCTCTGAGTATTAGTTTCAGATGCATATTGCTTCATCTGAACCATTTGGTATTTAGTTGGTAGGAAAGGTAACTAACATCACTTTTTTGGTTTTTATTTATTATTTTTAGAGAGGGGAAGAGAGAGAGGCAGAGGGGGAGAGAAACATCATTGTATGGTTGCCTTTCACCTACCTCCATCTACGGATCTGGCTGGAGACCTGGTTTGCAACCTGGTTATGTGCCCTGGCTGGGGAATCAAACCAGTGACCTTTGGGTTTGCAGGCCGGTGCCTTAACCACTATGCCACCAGCCAGGGCTTAACATAATTTTTAAATGATAAATGTCCATGTCTGCTGGGTCTAAGATGTTGGATAAAGTTCTCACCTGTCAATGATGAAATGTTTTCATAAACACTAATTACATTGTATTTTTAGATTTAAAAGGTTACTTTATCCTGAGATTCTATCCTTAGTGTTTTGGGTGTTTAAATAGTGTAAGGTGGTTTTTTTTATAACTCTGTATTGAGATATAATTCACATATTATAAAATTTACCCCATTTTTAAAAGTATGTTTTGTTGATTATGCTGTTACAGTTGTCCTAGTTTCTTTTCCCTTTGCTCCCCTCCCCCAGAACCCCCCTTCTCTCCCACAGTCCCACTCCCCTTAGTTCATATCCACAGGTTGTGTTATATGTTCCCTGATTTCACTCTTCTATTTTTCTTTTCTTTCTTTTCTTTTTTTTTAAGATCTTATTATTTTTAGAGAGGGGAAGGGAGAGAGGAAGAAAGGGAGAGAGACATCAATTTATGATTGCCTTTTATTTGCCTCTAGCTGTGAATCTGGCTGGAGACCTGGCTTGCAGCCTGGTTATGTGCCCTGAGTGGGAATCGAACCAGCAACCTTTGGGTTCGCAGGCCGGCACCTATCCAGTAAGCCACCAGCCAGGGCTGTTCTGTTATTCTTAATTTCCTGCTATCTGTCTTGTCCCCACCAATTACGTTTCCTAATCCCTGCATCATTTCCCCATTTCTCCCCCTCCTCCCAGCTGATAACTCTACCATTGATCTCCATACCTATGATTCTGATGCTGTTCTCCTTGTTTACTTAGTTTGTTTTTATTTTTTTAGGTTTTGTTGTTGATGATTATGAGTTGTCATTTTAATGTTCATAATTTTGATTCTCTTTTTCTTAAATAAGTCCCTTTAATATTTCATATAATAATGGCTTGGTGATGATGAACTCCTTTAGCTAATTGGGATATCTGGGAAGCACTTTATCTGCCCTTCCATTCTAAGTGATAGCTTTGCTGGGTAAAGTAATCTTGGTTGTAGGTCATTGCTTTCCTTTGAATACTTTGAATACTTCTTGCCTGCAAAGTTTCTTTTGAGAAATCAGCCAATAGTCTTATAGGAACTCCTTTGTAGATAACTCTTTTCCTTTTTTTTTTTTGCTGCTGTTAACATTCTCCCTTTATCTTTAATCTTTGGCATTTAAATTTTACCCTTTTAAAGTATATAATTCACAGTGTTTACAACCATTACCCACTATCTAGTATAGGAATAATTTTATCACCCCCAAAAGAAACCCCATACATATCTATTAGCAGTGACACCCCACCCCTTCTGACCTTACCCTGGCAACCACTAACTTTCCATCTCTGAGGACATTCCATATAAATGGAATCATACAATATGTGACCTTTTGTGTCTGGCTTCTTTCACTGAATGCAACGTTTATAAGTTTTATTTATGTTGTAGAATGTATCCGTACTCCATTTCTTTTTATTGTCAAATAATATTCCATTGTATAGATAGATGTCACTTGCTTATTCATCAATTGATTGACATTTGGCTTTTTTCTACATTTGATTATTATAAATAGTGCATCTGTGAACGTTCATGTACTATGAGTTCTTGTGTGGACATTCTTTTCATTTCTCTTGGGTATATACCTGGAAGTGGGATAATGGGTGATATGTAATATGGTAACTCCGTTAAACATTTTTTTTTGAAAGATTTAATTTTTATTATGTTTAGAAAGAGGGGAAGAGAGAGAGGCAGAGAGGGAGAGACATCAATGTATGGTTGCTTTCCACTTGCCTCCAGCCACAGACCTGGCTGGAGACCTGGCTTGCAACCTAGTTATGTTGCCCTGGCTGGAAATCGAACCTGCGACTTTTGGGTCCAGGTTTTGGGTGCCTTATCCACTGTGCTATCAGCCAGGGCTTCATTAAACATTTTGAGGAGCTGCCAAACTAGTTTCCATAGCAGCTGCACCACTTGACTGTCGTACCAGCAATGTGTGTTTGGCCTATTTTTAAGTTAGAAAAATTAAAGTTGGAAACCTTGTTAGTCTTCCTAAATTAAAAATAACTAAATAAAGATTATTGACTCATCCATCCATAAAAGTCCAGAAGTTTAGGAACCACTACATTATACTAGTCTGTATTTTAAAACAAAACAAAACAAAAACCCCAAAATGAAACCTATCCAAGGGAACTTTTTTTCCTATTAGTTTTTTCACAAACTAGAATGACTGGTTCTGTTTTTCCCGTGTTGTGGGTGAACTGGTGTCTTGGGGGGAACTCTTTATTTTTTTAAGATTTTATTTATTATTTTCAGACAGAAGGGCCGGGAGGGAGGAAGGAAGGGAGAGAGAAGCATCAATGTGTGGTTGCCTTTCACCTGCCTCCAGCTAAGAACCTGAGCCACACCATCCAGGGGAACTCTTTTTAAAAGTAGAAAACTCAGGTAGTGTATGAAAGTACTCTGATTAGAGCAGAGAAATCATAGGTTTGTGTGTATCTGTTCTGTCCAATTATCTGGAAACAGCACATGTGGTTTCTCCTTTTCTCTCTTAGGAGTAACGGATTTGGTAGAGGTGACCGAAAGAACCATTCTCTTGTCTGTGCATCAGAGTTAACTGTTGATGTGCACAAAAATACAAGAGTTTGGGCTGTTTAAAACTCATTGATATTGGGAGCTTTAAACACACACACACACACACACACGATGAAGGGCTGGGGAGGGAAACCAAAGGAGACTGTATGCTCTGAGTGAAATGGAAGAGGATTCCGAATCTCTGTGTGTAGAAGCAGTAACTCAGTCTACCAACCTACCTTTGGGCTAGGAAAGGGGATGAAAGGGAAAACCTGGGAGCACAGCAGTCTCTACCTTTGCTGTTTTCATTGAAAAGTCACCAAAGGAATGAAAAACCATGAATTACCTTTATTGTCAAATAGAAGCACTATCTACTAGAACTGAGATCCTTCATCTGCTTCAGATCATTCATATGTTTACGTGGTTATTGTGAACATTCTATACTCTGTGCCCTTTTTAGTTTGGGCTTTTGAATTTTAGTTTGCCAAGTTTTTATGTGATACATTGTTTATTAATATTCCAGTTTCCTAGCTGTTCTCAAGTTTGGGATAACTGGGAGGTTTCTAAGGCTTTACCATGAAAGGTAACTCATCTATAATAAATATCTTTTTTTTTTTTAATTAAAGATTTTATTCATTATTTTTCAAGAGAGGGGAAGAGAGGGAAGAAGATAGGGTTAGAAACATCAATGTATGGTTACCTTTCACCTGCCTCCAGCTGGAGACCTGGCTGGAGACCTAGCTGGAGACCTAGGTATGTGCCCTGGCTGGGATTTAAACCAGTGACCCTTGGATTTGCAGGCCAGTGCTCAACCCACTGAGCCACATCAGCAAGGGCTTATAATAAATATCTTATTGGGGTATTTATTCTCTCTCTGAGCCTGTTTCTTCATCTATAAAATGGAGAAACCTTTTTTTTTTTTTAAGATTATTTATTTATTTATTTATTTATTTCAGAGAGAGGGGAAGGGAGGGAGAAAGAGGGGACCCTTCCTGCAACCCAGGCATGTGCCCTGACTGGGATTCTAACTAGTGACCCCTTGGTTCACAGGCCAGCACTTAGTCCACTGAGCCACACCAGCCAGAGCAAAAATGGAGATACTTTGTGTCTGTCACTTGGGACTACTGTGAGGTTCAAATCAGTGTAAATATTATATGGAAGCATTTTATAAACTAGAGTGGACTAAGAAGAGTTTTGTCTTGTTTTTTAAAGGAATAATTTTTTTTTTAAGATTTTATCTTTTTTTTTTAGATGGAGGGTAAGGGAGGAAGAGAGAGAAGAAGAAAAATGTCAGTGTGTGAGAAATACATGGTGTCCTCTCGCATATCCCCAACCGGGGACCTGGCCTGCGACCCAGGCATGCGTCCTGATTAGGCAATAACTGGTGACCTTTGGTTCACAGGCTAGTGCTCAATCCACTGATCCACACCAGCTAGCACTGGGGTTTTTTAAAAGTGTATTTTTAATATCCCTCTTACCCGTCAAGGTAAGATCATTTTCCCAGCTTGGGGAGCTGTATACTGGTACCTGAAATAATAAAGCATGAGAACCACTAATTTTTCATTTAACTTTGTATCATAATTTATAATGCGCTTTTATGTAACTTAATTGGGCTCTCACAATACAATAACCATATAAGAGGGACAGGAAAGGCCTCAGACCACAAGGCTGATCTGACAGCCTCAGCCAGCCCAGTGGGAGACTCTGAAGCAAGGATTACATGGAGTCCTCGTTGGAAAGTGAATTGTTAGGCCCTATACCTCTGAGCTTCGTCATTAACTGGGGGCTGCCAGGAAAGAGTAGGGCTGGGGTGGATCCTGGAGGTGCTATCAACTGGTCTCAAGCTTTGCAGGTGAATGGCAAGCTCTTTTCTGAAAAGAAATCTGAGCAGGGACCTCCATGGCTGCCACTGTATCCTTTTCCTTACTTTTCAGATGGAGCAAGCCAAGACTAACTTGCTGAAGAATACACAGGTAGACAGTGAAGCCAGGACTCTGGCCCCACTTTCTGACCATTGTTACAGTTCTTTCCATTACAGCAGGAAGCATTTACGAATAAAATATTTTTTAATTAATTAATTAATTTTTAGAGAGAGGGGAGGGGAAGGAGAGAAACATCAATGTGTAGTTGCCTCTTGTACAACCCCAAACTGGGCACCTGGCCCACAACGCAGACATGTGCCCTGACTGGGAATGGAACTGGCGACCCTTTATGTTGGCACTTAGTCCACTGAGCCAGGGTGAGAATGGTCATTTTAGAGGAAGCTGCCATGGCTAAGAGCAGCATGGCCAGTTGTGGCAAGGGGATAGGATTGATGGATATTTCCTATTGTCAAGGAAGCAGGGTGGCAAATATAATGTGTTTGTGTGTGTCTGTGTTGTAAGTGTCAGGTTCTGAAAGAAACATCCAGGGTTCTGGGTCTATGCTTACTTGATTACCTGATGAAGGTTTAGGGGTCTTAAAAAGTGGCATACTTCAGAAAAGGAAGATGGTTCGACTGAGGAAAGTGACAGGAAGTTTCACTAGTTCTTACTTCCTTACCCATTCTCTTAGATGTTGGCTTCTACAAAGATGACCAAAATTTACGAGTAACTTTGGGGAGGAGGATGGAAAAATTTCAACTATGCATTTCCAGTACCTCAGAAGCCTGTAGGCCCCTGGGATAGATAGATCCTAAGTGAAGTCACTATAGGGTGAAGGTTGTATTTTCTTAATTCTTATCATACATAAGAGCTGTTATAGTGGACATGGAAAAGCTGTGGCAGGGAAAGTTTGGTCTTTCTTTCTCCAAAAGGCTGCAGAGCTCTCTGAGGGTAAAGTCTCTGAGTTGGTGACCCTCTCTATCCAAGGTTATCTTGACTCTGAAACAAACCGTTTCTTTTTTCTTTTTTTTTTTTTAAGGTTTTATTTATTATTTCCAGAGAGAAAGGAAGGGAGAGAGGCAGAGAGGGAGAGAAACATCAACTATGGTTGCCTTTCACCTGCCTCCAGCTAAGGAACTGGCTAGAGACCTGACTTGTAACCTGGTTATGTGTCCTGGCTGGGGAATCGAACCAGCAACCTTTGGGTTTGCAGGCCAGCACCTTATCCACTGTGCTACCAGCCAGGGCTGAAACAGACTGTTTCTACGGTGTCAGATCCAAGTTAGAGTGTGGGGTAGCCTGATTAATTCTTAGGCTTGGAGCCTCTGGGGTTTTGATTAGGTAAAAGCCTTAACTAAAGCTTTCCCAGGGACAACACTTGGTTCTAACGAAAGTGAACATTTGCGGATCTTGTTGTGAATACTTGGAGCATTAGGACCCTATCCTGTTTCCCTCTACTTTTCATGGAGAAGATCCGACAGTGTTTATTTTCCCCTGTCTCTGCAGGCCTCATCACTTTTGTTTCCCCTGTGTCTGCCTGCCTTGTGTTAATTGGCTGCTCCACTGATGTGTGAATTTGGACATGATGAATTGTGAACTTCTAGCCACATGCAGTGCCCTTGGGTACTTGGAGGGAGACACTTACCACAAGGAACCAGATTGCTTAGGTGAGTACTTTTGTGAGAAAACAGATAAAAAATTTGCTTGAGTTGAGATCTGTTAAATTTCTCAAGCTGTGTGTATGAACAGCACTTGGGCTGGGTGGAGCTTCTTCCAGGGAGCCACATAAGTTTTTGTTCTGTCCCTGAAGAGAGCGTGAAGGATTTGATCCGCTACTTGAGGCATGAGGATGAGACTCAAGATGTACGGCAGCAGCTAGGGGCAGCCCAGATCCTGCAGAGTGACCTTCTACCCATCCTTATCCAGCACCACCAGGACAAGCCTCTCTTTGATGCTGTTATCAGGTGGTTTCCCCAGCTTTTCGACTTTTGCTGTGTGCCAGCATTTGGTGTTGGAGCTGATAGATTTGGTGTTTGCTCCTGCTGGGGAAATTTAACAACTTCTCCCTCCTTCATTGTTTCCCCAGGCTGATGGTGAACTTGACACAACCAGCCTTGGTCTGTTTTGGTAGTGTGCCCAAGGAGCCTAGCTTTGGGCACCATTTTCTGCAGGTATTAGCATACTTGCAGGCCTACAAAGAGGTGAGTGAGGTTCTCCTTCAGAGTCTCTGAGGCAGAATTTGGGGCCAGTGGGGAAGAAGAAGGTGCGATGGGAGCTACTTTAAGGTCCCTTCCTTTGTTTTGTAGGCTTTTGCCAGTGAGAAGGCTTTTGGGGTCCTCAGTGAAACTTTGTATGAGCTGCTACAGCTGGTGAGTGAATCTCTACCTTCCAAAACTTCAAGGGCAGTTAGCACCTTGCTCCTCTGGGTAGAGCACTGGGTTGGGCATGGTCAGGACACCTCCATGAGTTTGGAGATACAGCCCCAGTCTTGTGGCTACATAGTCCAGTCCATAGTCTCTGGCTACCTCAAGGTTGCTTGAAGTCTTGTCTTTTCTTTTCTTTTTCTTCCTTCCTTCCTTTTTCTTTCTTTCTTTTCCAAGTACAAGCAAAAGTTTCTTTAGAAAGTCACAGAGATAGAAAAAACAAGCCAGCTGGGCTGCATAGGCTTAGGAAACAAGTTACAGAGGCAAAAAAAGGGCCCTTGAATCTTAGGGAAGAGAGAGAGAGAGAGCGAAGGTATGCAAGATAGGAGAAAGAAAGCAAGCCCTTTCTTTTTAATCTTGGTTTTCCTCTGTGTCTTGGTCCCCAGCCAGGGTAGGTATTGCCTGCCTTCCACGTCTCTTACTCTAACTCTCCTTTTGACTAGGGTTGGGAGGAACGGCAGGAAGAAGACAACTTGCTAATTGAGCGGCTCCTGCTGCTGGTCAGAAATATTCTCCACGTCCCAGCTAACCTTGATCAGGAGAAGGTGAGAAAGGGTCTTGGGTTGTCTGAGTTCTTGTGCTTGGTTAGGTTGAGCTGCCCTTTTTTTGCTCTTTGTCCTCTGGCAAGTCCAGGTGAGGAACCTTGGTCAAGGAATGAGTTGGAGAACAAGGCAGAGTAGTGGAACTGATTGACTTCCCTCTCTCCCCCACTACTCACTGCTCAGAGGATCGATGATGACGCCAGTGTCCATGACCAGCTTCTCTGGGCAATTCACCTCAGTGGCCTGGATGACCTGCTCCTCTTCCTGGCCAGCTCACCGACTGAGCAGCAGTGGAGCCTTCACGTGCTAGAGATCATCTCCCTTATGTTTCGTGACCAGGTGGGGCCCTGGCCTATTGTCTAAGGCCCTTCACCCATGTACTTTTCTACTACGTGGCCAGAATTGCTCTTCTAAAATTGGGTGCATTCTCTGGGGGATGGTGGGTGACAGAAGAGTTATGTCTTGAGTATAGGGTCCCATCAACAATCCCATTTTGTTCACGCTTTCTGTCACCAGTAGGCGTGAACTCAGAATAAGGAATGACCATCCTTCTGACTCTTCCCTCCATGTTTCAAATCTAGAACCCTGAGCAGCTGGCAAGAGTAGGACAGGGACGCTTAGCTCAGGAGCGGAGCACCGATGTGGCAGAATTGGAGGTATTGCGCCAGCGGGAGATGGCAGAAAGAAAGACTCGAGCCCTCCAGCGAGGCAACAGGTGAGTGGCGGGGAGCTGCCCTGGCCATGTTCCCCTTCCTTCACTATGGAATGCTAGGGGTCTGAATACCTTTTAAGACATTGGTGACCAGATAGCATTTTTGCAGTTAGAACAGGCTCTGCTGTGCAAATGAAGGAGAATGGGCATAAAACTTCCAGAGTTGAGGGATCACCCTGAATGTTTTTGCTTTTCACTGCAGGCATTCTCGATTTGGGGGCTCTTACATTGTTCAGGGGTTGAAATCTATTGGAGAGAGGGACCTCATCTTTCACAAAGGTCTCCACAATGTGAGTATGCCCCTCTCCAGCGTTGGGGAGCATAAAGATGGATAAACATCTCTAGAGGTAAAGCTTCCCTATTAGGGGGATTAAAGTAGGAGATGGTAAGGAAGAACAGAGCTTCTGGCATTATTGCCCTTACCTCTGTCTTCACTTAGCTCCGGAGGAGGGGAACTTTCTAGGAGTTTCTTTTGAGAATACTTGCAGCTCTTTCCACCCTCCACTTGCAGCTCTTTCCAGAAACATGGATAGAGCTGCAAAAGGAGGGTGGTCCTTAGGAGTAATTCTGATCCCCAACCCATACCCCTAGCTCCGAAACTACAGTTCAGATTTGGGAAAGCAGCCACGAAGGGTGCCTAAACGTCGCCAGGCTGCCCGGGAGTCATCTGTTCAGCGCCGCTCTGCCCTCAATGTGAGGCTGTTCCTCAGAGACTTCTGCTCTGAGTTCCTGGAGAACTGTTACAACCGGCTCATGGGCTTGGTGAAGGTGAGCGCCTAGGATGGATGGAATAGAGAGGTCACCAGGCCAGTGGTGGGTAAGAAGGGCAACCTGGTGAGGAGCCTATGGGAAGCTGACCCTGGAATATGAACTAGGAGTAGGTGGGAAGGAGATAGGGTGTCCCCGAGTGATGGTGGTGGTGTCAGAAGAGTAGCAGGTTAAGTCTCTCAAATCCCTCTGGAGGAAGGGGAAATGAATGTGGAGACACCAGGAAGAAGAGAGGCTTAAAATTGTGGATCTTAGAATATTGTTAACATTGGTGTCCAGGGTCCACCCAATTATTATAGGACAGGAAGAAATTGGAAGCCCCAAGGTCACGGAATGGTCTTTTTTTTCCTGGACGTTAGGATAACCTGCTTCGGGAGAAAGCTCAACAGCATGATGAGACCTATTACATGTGGGCCTTGGCATTCTTCATGGCCTTCAACCGGGCTGCCTCCTTCCAGCCAGGCCTGGTCTCTGAGACCCTCAGCGTCCGTACCTTCCACTTCATCGAGCAGAACCTGACTAATTACTATGAGATGATGCTGACTGACCGCAAGGAAGCTGCCTCCTGGGCCCGCCGGTGAGTGGGATGAGAATTGGAGTCAGAATGGACATCTTGGCCAGGCTAGGAGTCAATACCTGAATTCCAGATGGCACTTTCTTTTCTGTTTCAGGATTAAGGTGGTCAGGCTAGGGAGCAAGGACTGGCTGCGCCATTCTGTTCTGATGGCACTTTTGAGGGGAATGGTACAGTTTTCATGAGCCTATGTCCTTAGATGTCCTTCTCTTTCCCTCAACACACAGGATGCACCTGGCTCTGAAGGCCTATCAGGAGCTGCTGGCCACAGTAAATGAGATGGACATGTCACCAGATGAGGCTGTGAGGGAAAGCAGCCGCATCATCAAAAGTGAGGCTCTCGCATGGTCTGTAATTCTGGCCTTCCCCACCTCCTTTAAAAAAAATTTTTAGCCCTGGCTGGTGGCACAGAGGATAAGGTGCCGACCTACAAACCCAAAGGTCGCTGGTTCTTTTCCCAGCCAGGGTGCATAACCAGGTTGCAAGGCAGGTCTCTAGCCAGGTCTGTAGCTGAAGGCAGGTGAAAGGCAACCATACATTGATGCCTCTCTCCCTCTCTGCCTCTGTCCCGTCCCCTCTCTCTAAAAAATAATAAATCTTTTAAAAAAATTTTTTTAATTTGTATTTTAACGTTTCAAAAGATTTTATTTTTAGAGAAAAGGGAAAGGAAGGAGGAAAAGAGGGAGAAAAACATCAATCATGTGGTTGCCTCTCAACATGCCCCCAACTAGGGACCTAGCCCGCAACCTAGACGTGTACCCTGACTGGGATTTGAACCACTGGCTTTTTGGTTCACAGACCAGCACAGCACACAGTCCAATGAACCACATAAGTCAGGACTGGCCTTCCCCATCTCTTGACCAGCATTTTACTCTTCCCAGTTCCAACTTTACCCATTTCCTTTTCCTAAACTTTCCAGACCAGTTCTTCCAATCCTTCTCTTCCCCATTTCTAGACAACATTTTCTATGTGATGGAGTATCGAGAACTATTCTTGGCGCTCTTTCGAAAGTTTGATGAGAGGTACCAGCCCCGCTCTTTCCTCGTTGACTTGGTGGAAACCACCCACCTCTTCCTCAAGATGCTGGAGCGGTTCTGTCGGAGCCGAGGGAACCTGGTGGTACAGGTACTCGGTGGTCTTGGGATGTAGAAAGAGATGGAAGGGAGAGGGGGAGGACAGGAGCTCTTTCTCCTCACATTTTCTGTAGCTTAAGCTGATTCATTAGAACTACTCTGAACTAAGAGGACAAGAGATGTTGATGTGAGTCTACTAGTTTCCTTATTTATTAGATTAATCCCTGATAATTCAGGAAACATTTACCTTATGCTTATTATGTGCTAAGCACATAAACTCAGGGAGTTCATAATATTAGAATTTAGTAATTATGCTGTGATATTTTCTGGTCATACTTCTGAAGCACTGTAGTGAGACGAAAAGAGCCTTAAATTGAAAGTCAGAAGGTCTGGGATCTTTTACTGTATTAGTTACTATTGAGTCTATGGAATGAACAGATTTTCCTATGATGATTAAGAAATTCTAAGCCCTGGCTGGTGGCACAGTAGATAAGGCGCCAGCCTGCGAACCCAAGGGTCACTGGTTCAATTCCCAGCCAGGGCACATAACCAGGTCTCCAGCCAGGTCCGTAGCTGGAGGCAGGTGAAAGGCAACCATGTAATACTGATGTCTCTCTTCCTCTTTCCCTTCCCCTTTCTCTAAAAATATTAAATAAAATCTTTAAAAAAGAAAGAAAGAAAGAAATTCTACATGAAAAGGCTTTGTAAAATGCAAAGCACTTCATAAATATAGCCGATAATTTTTCCTCCTGGAAAGCAGGAGTGAATCAGCACCCTGCCCTGCTCCCCGAAGTCTTTGGTATGGGCAAATAGGATGAACTACAAAGACCTTAAGGTTCATATTCTATTCAAAGACCTTAAAATTAAAATGCACCAAATGTTAACAGCTTGAGCTTTGGAGTCCAGCAGATCTGGACTTAAGTAGTGATGCTAGCCATTTACTAGTAAACCTTGAACAAGGTGCTTAACCACCCTGTGCCTATGCCCTAGTACTGGCGTGAGTACTACAAGAAAACCCTAGCACAACATCTGACATATAGTAAACACCCAATAAATGATATTGCCTATTATTGCTGATCCCTGAGTGTAAAAATACCTTTTAGGAAAGAGTCATTGATATTACTGACCTTTTAAGTCCAGTTCTGACTGAACACTAAGCTGCACAAAAAGGGAACCCCCTAGGAAAAACTTTTACAAAGCAGAGCCCCTGTGTCTCTGGGATACGAATTTCTTGAGGTTTTCTTCTTGTGCCAGATTTTCATTTATATGTCACTTCAGGCTCATGGATAGATATTACAAACAACCTTAAGCTCTTTGTAGTTCATCCTATTTGCCCATACCAAAGACTTCGGGGAGCAGGGCAGGGTACTGATTCACTCCTGCTTTCCAGGAGGAAAAATTATAGGTTATATTTATGAAGTGCTTTGCATTTTACAAAGCCTTTTCATGTAGAATTTCTTTCTTTCTTTCTTTTTTAAAGATTTTATTTAATATTTTTAGAGAAAAGGGAAGGGAAAGAGGAAGAGAGACATCAGTATTACATGGTTGCCTTTCACCTGCCTCCAGTTACGGACCTGGCTGGAGACCTGGTTATGTGCCCTGGCTGGGAATTGAACCAATGACCCTTGGGTTCGCAGGCTGGCGCCTTATCTACTGTGCCACCAGCCGGGGCTTAGAATTTCTTAATCATCATAGGAAAATTTGTTCATTCCATAGACTTCTTCTTAAGATGTCACTGCTTTTGGTACATCTGACTGCCCAAAAATGACTCAAGTGCTGTTCCTGTGTTTTGCCATAGCATTTTCTTCTCAGCTGCATATTGGGTCCTATTGAATTGACCTGTTCCCCCATTGGACTCTGAACTCCTCAAGGGCAAGGATACGCTGTTCATTGTTGCTTTTCCATTGCCTTTGAGTGGCACATAGTTGTCACTCTGTGAATTTCTAATTAATTCAGATATCAGTGAATTAATAATAGAGAAGACATTGATGGGGAAAGACCGCCTTAGCTCTCTTGCCTCCCTGCCTTCCTCCTGCACCACCCGCTGCCCCCCAGAGAGGGGAAGGGAGGGAGAAAGAGAGGGAAAGAAATGGCCATCAGTTGCCTCTTGCGTGCCCCCAATCAGGGACCAGACCTGAAACCCGAGCATGTGCTCTGACTGGGAATTGACCCAGTAACTGTTCACCTTGTGATTCAGTTGGTTGGGAATTGACACCCAACCAACTGAACCACATCAGTCAGGGCCTCTCCTGCCATTCTAAGATAGTTCTTTCTTCCTAGAACAAACAAAAGAAGAGAAAGAAGAAAAAGAAGCCTGTTGCTTCTGATAATGTCCCTCATAGCCCAAGAGACCTGGAGGCCCTGTGGCCACCCCTGGCTGAGCAGCTACAGTGCTGTGCCCAGGTAAGTAGTTACAGAAACCCTGTCTTTTTCAACAGCAGTGCTGTGGGTTGGCTGTCTGTGTTTTCCCTTCTCTGTTCCCATAGCCTCCATCCCTCTCTAGGATCCTGAGCTTAGTTTGGACCCCATGGTTCCCTTTGATGCGGCCTCAGAGGTGCCAGTGGAAGAGCAGCGGGCAGAGGCCATGGTGAGGATCCAAGACTGTCTGCTGGCCAGCCAGGCCCCACAGGCCCTGACTCTCCTTAGGTCTGCCCGGTAAGAGCCCTATCCACCCATTCTCCTGGATCCAGCTTCTGGGAGCAAAGGGAGGCTGTGACAGGGTTCTCAGTCTTCAAAAGAGAGAGGTCCCATCAGAACCACTAAGGCTGTACACTAAGTATGCCGAGTCCTGGGGCGTTTTGATTGGTCTGATTGGTTGGGGGGAGGGGTTGTTTGAAAAAATAAAAACAGAAAGCACAGTTAATTGGGAGAAAAACATAACTCTGTGAGACAAAGATAGCCATCATTAACATTTTTATGGGTTATCATCCAGAGTTTCTTTTCTCTGTATTAGACAATATTATATATACCTTCTTTTACGGAAATGAAATATTACACATTCTGATTTACAGTATTTGTGCATTTTCTCAGTGTATCATGGGCATCATTTCTCATCATATATATATATATATTTTTAGTTATTAATGGCTTTAAAACACCATTGTGTGAATATGTACATTTTTCAACCACATATCAAACATTTAGATTGTTTGCATCCATTCTTATATGATGTTCATTGCTCTGTGGCTTATAAGGGAAAATTTTCCTAGAGTTGTTGTTGCATCTTTGAGGTAATCACTTGCATTCTTTTTCTGACTGGCAAGTCTAAATTATTCCTCCCACTTTAAATTATAATTCAAATTACCTCTGGTTAAAATCTATTTTTTTTTCCTCTGTGTGTTCCAGGGAGGTATGGCCAGAAGGAGATGTGTTTGGTTCTCAAGACATTTCCTCAGAGGAAGAAATTCAGCTGCTGAAACAAATCCTCTGTGCCCCGCTTCCCCGTGAGTCTCCTTTTTCTTCACACCTCTCTGCTTCTAACTCTTCTCTAGCACTGGATACCCAGTAATCCTCACTCTTCCTTTAGGGCAACAGGGGCCAGATGAACAGGGGGCAGAGGAGGAAGAGGAAGAAGAGGAGGAGGAAGAGGAATTGCAAGTGGTCCAGGTGTCGGAGAAAGAGTTTAATTTTCTGGACTACCTGAAACGGTGCGGGCCAAAAGGACGGGGTCACTCCCAGAACGGAGATTGTGGGGCTGTGAGGATGAACAGTATCATGCTAACATCCTCTCCCTCCCTGTCTTGGTGCAGCTTTGCCAGCTCAACTGTCATCCGAGCCTATGTGCTGCTGCTGCGGAGTTACAAGCAGAATAGTGCCCACACTAACCACTGCATTGTCAAGATGCTGCACCGGCTGGCCCATGACCTCAAAATGGAAGCTCTTCTTTTCCAGCTCTCACTGTTCTGTCTCTTCAATCGCCTGCTTAGTGACCCTGCTGCTGGGGCATACAGAGTAAGGGGATACCAAGGAATGGGGGTCTGGAGGCTTAGGGGAGTCTTGCAGTAAAAGGGTAGTCTGCAGGAGATAAAGGGCACTGAGTAATGTTGGGCTGGGAGATGAGAGAACGGTGAGGAAGTGGGAAGTCTGGTTGAGGGAGCTGGATGGGGAAGGACAGACAAGAGTCTCAGTGAGGAGGGGGCAGCTGGGAGTAGCTGTAGAGAAAATACTTAAAGGCTCTGTTTATACATTTAGAACAGAGGCCTCACAGCAGTCTCCCTCTCTCATAGGAGCTAGTGACTTTTGCCAAATACATCCTAGGCAAGTTCTTTGCATTGGCTGCAGTCAACCAAAAAGCCTTTGTGGAGCTGCTTTTCTGGAAGAACACATCTGTGGTTCGAGAGATGACCGAGGGTTATGGCTCCCTGGATGGCGGGTGAGCTCGAGGATGGGCAGCAAGGGTGGGTGACACAGTTGCAGAGTGTCAGAGCTGGAAGAACTTGCAGATTAGTTAATGTAACCTTTCTTTCCCTTTCATAGCTGAGAAAACAAACCATAGGACTGGAGCCTCCATCTCCTCTAGTTTTTTTCGGCCTTCATGAGGTGTTTGGCCTTTTTTCCTTAGTATCTCAGCTCCTCTCCTTTCACACTTCTTTTTCCCATAATGCTCTTAGTCACTGCAGTATCAGTTGCATAGACCCAACCTGGACAGTCGCTTAGTTTGACTTCTGGGTTCCGAAGTAGGGAAAAAAGTGAGGGGAAGAGCACATCTTAGGCCACTGCTGGCTGGCTCCTTCGGGGTACCTGTGTCATCTTTCTTATTCTTTTAGAACTGATCAGAGACCTTTTGTCTTCCCTTTTTGGGCCAACAGCCTATATACTCTCTCCCTCCTTTTCTTTCCTTTTTTTTTTAAGTATATTTTATTGATTATGCTGTTAGAGTTGTCCTAAATTCTTTTTCCTTTGCTCCCCTCCACCCAAGATCTCCATTTCCTCCCATAGTCCCGCCACCTAATTCATGTCCATGGATTGTGCATATAAGTGCCCTGGTTTCATCCTTTCCCTACATTATTCTTAACCTCCCCTGTCTATTTTCTACCCACCAATTGTGTTTCCTAATCCCTGCACCATTTCCCCTTTTCATTCCCTTCCCCCTCCCAGCTGATAACCCTTCCAGTGATCTCCATACTTATGATTCTGTTCATATTCTGGTGGTTTGCTTGTGTTTTTTGTTTGTTTGTTTTTGTTAGGGTCTGTTGTTGATAGTTTTGAGTTTGTTGTCTTTTTAATGCTCATAATTTTGATCTTCTTTTTCTCAAATAAGTCCCTTTAACATTTCATATAATAATGGGTTGGTGATGAAGAACTGCTTTAGCTTTACCTTGTCTGGAAAGCACTTTATCTGCCCATCCATTCTAAATGATAGCTTTGTTGGATAGAGTAATCTTGGTTGTAGGCCCTTGCTCTCCATCTCTTTGGATTCTTCTTGCCATTCTCTTCTTTTTTTTTTTAAAGGATTTTATTTATTATTTTTCAGAGAGAGGGGAAGGAGAGAGACATCAATGTATGGTTGCCTTTCACCTGCCTCCAGCTACGGACCTGGCTGGGACCTGGCTTGCAACCTGGTTATGTTGCCCCGGCTGGGAATTGAACCAGCGACCTTTGGGTTCATAGGCTGGGGCCTTATCTACTGTGCTGCCAGCCAGGGCACCAGTCTCTTCTTGCCTACAAAGTTTGTTTTGAGAAATCAGCTGATAGCCTATAGGAACTTCTTTGTCAGTAACTCCGTTCCTTTTTCTTGCTGCTTTTCACATTCTCTCTTTATCTTTAATCTTTGGCATTTTAATTATGATGTGTCTTGGTGTGGTCCTCCATGGGTCTAGCATGTCTGGGACTCTGTGATTCCTGGACTAGTATGTCAGTTTCCTTCACCAACTGTGGGAAATTTTCCTTCATTGTTTTTCATACACGTTTTCAATTTCTTGCTCTTCTACTTCTTCTGGCACCCCTATGATTCAGATGTTTGCATGTTAAAGTTGTCCCAGGGGTTCCTAAGCCTCTCCTTATTTTTTTTTCAATTCTTTTAAGACTCCATTTATTATTTTCAGAGAGAGGGGAAGGGAGAGAGGCAGAGAGGGAGAGAGACATCAAAGTATGGTTGGCTTTCACCTGCCTCCAGCTAAGGACCCGGCTGGAGACCTGGCTTGCAACCTGGTTATGTGCCCTGGCTGGGAATCAAACCAGAGACCTTTGGATTTGCAGGCCAGTGACTTATCCACTGTGCCACTAGCCAGGGCCTGTTTTTTCAATTCTTATTTCCTCTTCTGTACTAGTTGACTGTTTATTTCTTCCTTATGTTCCAAATCATTGATTTAAACCCTGTTTGCCTTTCATTCACCATTGGTTTAACGTGTATTTTCCTTCATTTCACTTAGCCCAGCCTTCACTTCTTCTCTTCTGCATTTGCCATAATCAAGCATGCCTTTCAAATTGGTGAGCATCTTTATCACCAGTATTTTAACCTGTCCATCTGTCAGGTTGGCTATTTCTTCATTGTTTAGTTTGCCCATTGGGATCTTGATCTGTTCCTTTTTTTGAGCCATAGTTTTCTCTCTTCTCCACTTGACAAGCTCCTGTTTGCCTGTGTCTTAGGCAGAGCTGTTGCACCTTTGCGTTGTAAGGGTGGAGCTTTAAGTATTCGTCAGTGCGGGTGACCCGTTTTACAATGTTGTAGCACAGGATGTGGGGGAGGGGTCTGAGAGGGAACCATGCTGCTTGCTCAGCACTCACCCCTTTTCCAGACTCTTCTGCTTCCCATTTGGGACTAGCCCTTCTCTAGCTGTTGCCCTGCCCACGGTTCCCAGAGTGGGTGGGTCTGTGGATGTTCTAGGACCATGGGTACCTCTAACTATACAGACTCTGCTGAGAGACCGGCAGTTTCTTCCTCCATCCCAGCTCCTACTGGTTTTCACAGTCAGAAGCAATGTAGTTTTATTCCCCCTCACTCCCTGGCTCTGGAACTGTGAGCCACATGATCTGGTGCCAGGAGCGCCCAGCAGGTGTTCCTACTGGGACTGTGCTCTCCACTAGTTGGCCACAGTCGCCATCCTGCCACAGCTGCTGTGCTGCCAAGCTACGTGCTGCCAAACACATCCTCTCTGTCCTGGCCACACCCCTCTTACCTGTCAGGATGCGTATTTTTTCTTTATATCTTTTGTTTGTTGGACTTCCATGCAGCTCGATACTCTGGGATTTCTGGCTGAGTCTAGCTTTGAGGTAGTTGTACCCATTTCTGGTTGTGGAGGGAGACACAGAGAATCTATCTAGCTTCCCTTCCTTTTCCAATTTAGACCTAGCCGCAAAACTCCTGTGTGGAGCCCAGAGGAGGAGGCTCGGCTTCAGGAACTGTACCTTGCCCATAAGGATGTGGAAGGTATGAGGTCTTGAGATCTGAAGAGTTTATGAGGAGGGCAGCATGAGCTCCAGGACTCCTCTTTACTGCCTTACTCTTTCATCTCAGGTCAGGATGTGATAGACACCATCTTGGCACACCTGAACGCTCCTCGAACACGTAAGCAGGTCATCCACCATTTGGTACGGCTAGGACTGGCTGACAGTGTCAAGGACTTTCAGAGGTAGAGGCACATGTTCTGGAGGGAATTGAGATGGGGAATCCTCTGTTCCCTGCCTCAGCCCACTCTTCCCCTGACACCTTCCTAAACAGGAAAGGAACCCGTATTGTACTATGGACAGAAGATCAGGAGCTGGAGCTGCAGCGGCTTTTTGAGGAATTCCAGGAGTCAGATGGTAAGTGAGTTAGAGGTTCCTAGAATCTCCGTATGAGAACCAAACTGTTTCTTTCCCCTCCTGTTCCCAAGTAAGGCATATCCCATTTCTTCTGTCCACTTACTGCATTTGTGCTATCATTTTTGAGTGAAGCAAGCTAGCCTCTGTCCTCTGATTTCCTTTATTTCTCTTTCTTCTATTGCTCGTGGGTATTCAGAGTTTCCTTTTTTGTAGATGTCCTGGGTCATATAATGAAGAATATCACAGCCAAACGCTCACGGGCCCGAATAGTGGATAAACTGCTGGCTCTGGGGCTGGTGGCTGAGCGTCGGGAGCTATACAAGAAACGCCGGAAGAAGTTGGTGCCCTCTGATTTGGTAATAATCTCCCCCTGGCTCTGCTGGTGTGGGATCACTCCCACCGAAGTGCTCCTTAGAAGTAGCCCGCCCAGGATCTTTCTGCTTCAGGCTGCTTTGACTCGGTCCACCCTGAACCAGAGGACTCCACTCAGTTCCTCATCTTTTTTCATTTCCCACCCCCATTGAATTTTAGCCTAGTGGAGAAGAGACCCTGAAAGATTTTCGCCAGGAAGATCTGGAAGAAGAGGGAAGCCTGCCAGAGGAAGAGAGTGAAGAGAAGGAAGAGGACTCAGAAGCGGAACAAAGCCCTCAGGGGAGCTCAGTCCCTTTGATGGAAAACCCCGGGCAAAGCTTGCATCGGGAAGGTGAGCGCTTGCGCTGGGTGAGGTATCTTAGGTGGAGGAGCGGTTTCCGCACATGGGCCAATGATCTGTTTTTGTCCTTCCCTTAGGCTTTTCTGGTCCTCTTCTGTGGCTCCAGAACTGCCTGATTCAAGTAGCAGATGATCGGGAAGAGGATGGTGAGAGGATAAATGGTGGTTTCAGGAGGACTGGGGCCCTGGAAGCTGCTAGTCGTGGGAAAAAGGACCAGTTCTTTCCTTCACATCTTCACCTTATGACTATTGGCCCTGTTCTAGGCTGTTCCCAGGCAGTTCCATTGGTACCACTGACAGAAGAAAATGAGGAAGCAATGGAAAATGACCAGTTTCAGCAGCTGTTGC
Organism: Noctilio leporinus; assembly: GCA_004026585.1. Classification (NCBI taxonomy): domain Eukaryota; kingdom Metazoa; phylum Chordata; class Mammalia; order Chiroptera; family Noctilionidae; genus Noctilio; species Noctilio leporinus. The sequence goes on along the minus strand of PVIW01000877.1, from coordinate 305,097 downwards.
GAAAGCTAGGGGTTCGACCCCCTGCCTCTGAGCAGGTAAACACTCCAGTTATAGTGCAGCCCAGTTGCATTGGTGCTATTTCAGAATACATTCCTCCTTTTACTTAGCAAGACTCTTGAAGTAGCTGTCCTGCTTGTCTTCCTGTCTCAAATTTTTCCTTCCACTACGTCCATATTCCATGGTATCTCCTGAATTATCTTTCTAAGGTATACTTTTGATAATATTACTCCCCTGTCCAGAGCACTTGATGATTCCCTACTATTTGCAGGACAGATTCCAGAGCTTCTAAGTGGCATGCCTGGCTTTGGCCAATTTTTGTAGCCTCACCAGCACACCACCCACGTACCTGCCTTATACTGTAGTCATCCTCCAAATAGGCTTTTTCGTACCTCCAAAATTTGATTGTGCCAGCCTCTCTACTGGGAGGCCCCAACCACACATCCAACCTTGAAGAAACAGTTTAGTTGTCAGATAAGTAGTCTTATCACTTTTAACCCCTGAAGTGGAAGTAATCACTTTGGTAACTGATATTTGTTCATTCCCATGATATTACCCTAATCCTATGGTGTTAGACTATATTGATTTTTTTCTCCCATCAGACTATAAGTTCCTTAAGGATAGGGATCATTATCTGATTCACCTTTTTAGATCCCTAGGATTGATTGATTTGTTCAGTTAGTGGCCATATTTCTGGGAACTTCTTCTTTTTTTTTTTTTTTTTTAATTTTATTGTTGTTGTATTACATCCATCCCCTTTTTGCTCCCCTCTGTCCCCCTCCCCACCCACCCATTCCCCCCAAAGTCAATCCCACCTGTTGTCCATGTCCATGGTGCCTTTATACTAGGTTCTTGTCTAAGCTGCTCCCCTTTCTTGCCTCTGTCTCCCCCCTCCCCCCAACCCCGTTCCCCCTGACCACTGAAGGCCTATTCCTTGTATTCATATACTTGGTTCTGTTTTGCTTGTTGTTAGTTTTGCTCATTATTGTCCCGTAATGGGTGAGATCATATGATACCTGTCCTTCGCTGACTGGCTTATTTCACTAAGCATAATACTCTCCAGTTCCATCCATGTTGTTGCAAAGGGTACAAGTTCCTTCTTTCTTTCTGCTATATAGAATTCCATTGTGTAAATGTACCAAAGTTTTTTGATCCAATCATCCACTGATGGGCACTTAGGCTGTTTCCAGCACTTGGCTATTGTAAATAGTGCCGCT